>LNAC01000422.1:1161850-1175065 GCA_002007465.1 Ailurus styani
AAAAAAAAAAAAAAAAAAATAAAAGAGGTTGTCCTTAAAATAGGATTTGAGCAGGCAGAAAACTGAGATCAAGAAGACACAGCATCCAAGACAATACTTTTATACCATGTTGCCTAGGGCATACAACACTAACCAGCATTTACTCATGCGACGTTTTAAAGGCCTGAAGTTCTAAACTGAAGAGAAGAAAACAGCCCAAAATGGAGCAAAGGGAGTTTTCCTCTGTCAATTACATGCATCCATAGAATCCCCAAATTTAGAGATTCTTATGGCTTTTCAGTAAAATGCCACTGATCTCTATTGATTTGATTTCCCAGTACACGTAAGCCTGTATTTCCATAACAGATACAAATCTAAACTAAAAAGTGCTTCATACCTATATAAAAGTATTCACAGGGGAAATAGGGAAATTATTCAAGTTTCCACAAAGGCAACTTTTTTATATTATATGTTCTAAGAACAAATGGTTTTTTTCCCCTGCCCTTTCTGGATTGGTAACTAAAAGATCACAGCAAGGATCGAAAATCTCAGGCTCTGTACACACACACACACACACACACACACACACAACAAAGTAGCGAGCTAATCAAATTTGTGTTTGAATAAATCAGGCTTCCCATAACCCAAATCAGCCATCAATAAAGGCAAAATATCACAATACTAAAACATTTCAGTAACATTCTGGTCGGCAGATTCTCTGTTAAAGCTCCCACCCCCACCCCCGAAAATTTATGTATTCCTTATTTCAACGGAGTTGACTCATTGCCATTAGTAAGTCTAAAAGAAATTGCTATGTTTTCAGGTTCCAGGCAAAATTTCTTAATACACTGCAGAGTAAGTTTACTAATGACTCGCTAACATTACATAGAGAAAAGGAAGTCTGGCAAAACTGCTTAATATGTTTATATTTCTTGGCTCGATGTCACAAAATCAAGATGGCAAAAATAGTATATGAATAACTTCCCAAAACGTAGTGATTCATACCCATCCTTAGCTTTCCTCCAAGCTTTCCCCATATTTCTCAATTACACACCCATACACTCACCAGTCATAGCAAATATTGAATTGGTTGAAACCCATTTTCTTGAGAAACAGGAACCCGGTAGAATTTCTTTTACTTTTCTAAGCCAATTGGAATGATAGAGCTACCCTTTGACACCTGTCCAGTAGTTACTGCACAAAAATGCAATTAAACCCTTCCCTCGGGCACCTCTCAGACTGACTTAATAGTGTCACACCACAACCATCAGCACTGAAAATGAGCCTGGCATCTTTCCTCATGTTTTCTACATTAGTCATTCACACACGCTGTATTGTTCATCTTCCTTCACACAAGGATATCAATCTCAAGAGCATTTCAGAGCACGGCTACCTATGAAAGAGAAGATGTTCCCAAACCCACATGATAAGCAAGAGACTGGAGGGTCTTCTCTGCTCAGAGGCTGGGAGGATGAGGATGCCTTTGCTCCACTTAGTGGGGGATGGATCAAATGCCTGGAGAGGTATCAAGTTGGCCCAACATTCTTAGGGAAATTCACTTCTCCTGCCCCCAAACTCTTTCTAACAAGCATGTGTTTATGCTGGTGGAATGAGCACGATAGGTTTAAACTGGGCAGGGAGAGAGAGAAATGCATAGTCACAGTAAAGCAACATGCAGTCTCCGGAGAATCTAGAGTGTTGGCATCAGGAGATGACCGAATACACCTGAATGTCACTCACCATGCTCATTTTTCATCACCTGCCGTGCATCTTTTGGATGTCTTGTAGGTACTTTTCTCTCCTTAAGTAACTATTTGAAACCAGCGGTGCAAGACCCGAGGAGCTTCACCATCTCATAAAATGAACACTGTGAACATTATCAATATGGTATCACTTACAGGAATCACATGTGTATTATTTACCGTCCACAAAAGCTGAGGCTGAATGGATCACTAGTTCAAAATAAGCAAACCCAATAATTAACCTGGCAAACCAGTCTCTCGTCTTGGTGATACAGTTTAGCTGTATTACAGCTTTGGTCGCCTAGCGTTGGACACAGTTGTCATTTGTAGTATTATTTTTATGTGAAAACACATGGGAAGTCCCAAGCAATAGATACATTCATAAATAAATTTTTAAAAGAATCCATTCATAAGCTTGAAGCTGGGTGAACATCTTGTTTATTTTATCCACATGTGTATAATGTATCCCAAATGGTCATCAGGCCTTGTCTGCAATGTGTACGTCACACACGACCTATCTATGTGTCTAGTGTAACGCTCACTGCTCAAGAATTATTTGTGGCATATTTTGTGCTTACTGATTTCTAAGTACACATATGATCACTCTTGTGAACTGATAGGATAGAGCACTAACTGTGTACTACCGGTCATGGTGAAGAGAGTAAGACATTGCAGTAGCACTTGACACAACTAATCTCTTCCCCTTGCAACATGTCTTCACTTGGCCTCCAGAACACCACACTCTCTAGCTTTCCTTCAGTCTCCCTGAATGATGTTCCATCCCCCTCACCTTTGAGCCTATGGTTCTCTCCTCCATCCATCCATCCACACTCCTAAGGGATTTCACTTGAACTCAAGGCTCGAAATATCAGTATGTGATAACTCCCACATGTAGTATTCGTTCAGGACTACTTCCCCACCTGGATGTCCGCAAGACAATTCAAACCAACCTTATGCCAAATTGAATTCCTGAGCTCCTTCCTGAAACCTGATTCAGCGGAGTTTTTCTCTTGTCATTAACTGGCAACTTAGTTTTCCAGTTCTTAAGGCCCCAAACCTGTGAATCATTCTTCACATCTTTCTCTCACACCTCATATCAAATCCTATTAGCTGTACCTTCAGAATATCCCTCTGACCCTGTCTCATCATATCCCCTGCTTCTGTCCTCATCTAGACCACCAGACTCCACCAGGGTTCCAACTTTGCCCACCTACATCTACTCCTCACAGGGTAACCAGAGTGATCCCTTTAAGTCATAAGTCAGATCATGTACGTGCTCTCCTCTCTACCTGGAATGCCTCCCCCCACGTAGTCGCACATCTATGCACAGGTGTATATCTTTCAGGTTGTGCTAAAATACTTGAATTCAGGACACCTGGGTGGCTCAGTTGGTTAAGCAGCTACCTTCGGCTCAGGTCATGATCCCAGGGTCCTGGGACCAAGTCCCACATCGGGCTCCTTGCTCAGCAGGGAGACTGCTTCTCCCTCTGCCTCTGCCTGCCACTCTGCCTACTTGTGTTCTCTCTCTCTGACAAATAAATAAATAAAATATTTAAAAAAAGTAAAATAAAATACTTGAATGCCTTCATTTGCCAATTTAATTAGCCGAGGCAGCAATTCTCTGTCATGTAACCTATATTGCTTTTTCAGAATACTTGAAATTGTTTGAAATTACCTTATATGCTTATTAGCTTACTTATTTTTTGTTTCTATAATTATAAGAACCTTACTCGAGTTGCTCATGGCTTTAAAAGCCATAACCTCGGGGTGGGGGGGTGATATTAGCAAAATGGTGAAAGAGGAAGACCCAGATCCTCTTCCTCCAATAGAGATACTGGTTCAACAATGCATAGACCAATTCCCTTAATGAGAAATCCAGAAGTCAGTTAAGAGTCTCTGAACTCCAAATGAGCACAAAACCAGTCACATCAAAGCTGGTAGAAAAATTCACGGCCTTTATTCACAATAGTCCTTCCCCAGCTCAGCACAGTGCAACAGGGAGAAAACTCCCAGCCCCCAGCTTCTCCCCGGGGAGGCGAAGAGTTGGAATATGCATCAAATGTTGGGGGGCACTGCCCAAGGGATTGTTTTTTTGCCTTGCCTATGTCAGAGCACTGATAGGGCCCGTTACCCTCTAGATGCCTGGGCGGCCGTGAGAACACAAGTGAGCTGGGCAGCTGGCATCTGCTCCAGAGGACCCACGGTGTAGCAGGCAGAGGCCAACAGAGCTTGGCAACCTCTCCCTCAGGGGAAAAGGGAAGAGTGGAACATATGTTCAACACTCTGAGTTTTGCAGAAAAAAACCAAAGGATTGGTTTTTGTCTCATCCAACTCAAAGCACAGACTGATGGGGAAGCACCCTACTCTAAAAACCTCAGGACCACCGAGAATAACGAAAACCTGGGAGACTTGCCGCAGCTCTGGAAAAACTGCAGTACTGCAGACAGACACCAGAGGTAGCAAGAGATTACAAGCTCCTGAACAAAGAAACTGGCGAATATAGGTAATTGGGAATTTACAAGCACAGATCCGAGAAACACATCCATAGAAAAGGACTGAGAGGCCCTCAGAATTTCAGGCCGGACTGATTGGAGAAAGCTTTTCCCTGTATGCGGTCAGTTTGCAAAGATTGAGAGAGGTGGCTGTTTTGTCAAATGGGCAGATCACAACACAAATTTATAAGGCATATGAAGACACAGAGAAGCCTGGTTCAATCAAAGGGAAAAAGTAAATGTCCAGAAACAAAGGTATATGAATTACCTCAAAGAATTCAAAAGAACCATCATAAAGATGTTCAATGGATTCAAAAAACAATGCACAAACAAAATGAGAATATAAATAAAGAGACGGAAAACATAGAAAAGAACCAAACAGAAACTTAGGAGTTGGGAGAATACAAGAACCCAATCAAAAAATTTCTAGAAGAATTCAATACCACACATGATTGAGGAAAGAACCAGGGTACTCCAAGGCAAGACATTTGAAATTATCTTGTCAATAGAACAAACAAAAAAACAAAACAAGAGAGAGAGAGAAAATGAAAAAGAGTGAAGAAACTTTAAGGGATGTATAGGCTACCATCAAGCACAGCAATATACACCCAAAGTCCCAGATGTAGAAGAGGGAAAGAGGCAAAAAGCTTATTTGAAGAAATAATGGCTGAAAACTTCCAAAATCTGTGGAAGAAAATGGACATCCAGATTCAAGAAAACCAAAAGATTCCAAATAGAATGAATTACAGAAGTTCACACCAAGATACATATGATCAAATTGCCAAAAGTCAAAGAGGGAACTTTAAAAGCAGCAAGAGAAAAGTGACTCATCACAAGCAAGCATGCCCCCATAAGACTATTAGCATATTTCTCAGCAGAAGACTTGCAGGGTAGAAAAGAATGGGATGATAAATTCAAAGTGCTGAAAGAAAAAACTGCCACCCAAGTTTACTATACCTGGTAAAACTATCCTTCAAAAATGAAACGTAAATACTTTCCCAAATAAACAAAAGCTAATGGAGTTCATCACCCCTTGACCTGCCTTTTGAGAGATGTTAAAAAGAGTCCTTCAAGTTGAAGTAAAATGATGTTAAAGAGCAACAAGAAAGCATAAACTTAACCGGTAAGTGTAAACGAATTGACAAATAGAGTACTGTTGAACTGTAACGGTGATGTAGAAATCATTTTTACTTCTGATATAGAAGTTAAAACACAAGAGTATAAAAACAACTATAACTAAAAAATATGTTCATGGATACAAAATTAAAAATGTAATTTGTGACCTTGCTAACACAAAGTGGGTGAGGGGGAGAAAAAGAAGAGTTTTGTATGTAATTGAAATTAAGTTATCAGCTTAAAATAGTGTTGTAATGACAAGATGTTTTATATAAACACCATGGAGACCACAAAGAAAATACCTATGGAAGATTTTCAACAGGAAAAGAGAAAGAAACAAAAAAACCACATCATTACTTTAAAAAATTGGCAAAAACAAAGACAATAGCAAAAGATGAAAAAAGTGACAAAAAAGTTCCAAGACAAACAGGATACAATTAAATATTAATAGTAATTTCTTTCCTATCAATAATTATCTTAAATGTAGATGGATTCAAAGACATAATCAAAAGTTACAGAGTGGCTGAATGGATTTTTTTTAAAGATTTTATTTATTTATTTGACAGAGAGAGAGAGAGATCACAAGTAGGCAGAGGGACAGGCAGAGGGAGAGGGGGAAGCAGGCTCCTCACTGAGCACAGAGCCCGATGAGGGGCTCGATCCCAGGACCCTGAGATCATGACCTGAGCCGAAGGCAGAGGCTTTAACCCACTGAGCCACCCAGGCACCCGGCTGAATGGATTTTTTTTTTAAGATTTTATTTATTTTATTTGACACAGAGAGAGAGATTACAAGTAGGCAGAGAGGCAGGCAGAGAGACAGGGAGAGGAGGAAGCAGGCTCCCCGCTGAGCAGAGAGCCCCATGCGGGCCTCGATCCCAGGACACTGAGATCATGACCTGAGCCGAAAGCAGAGGCTTTAACCCACTGAGCCACCCAGGCGCCCCCGGCTGAATGGATTTTTAAAAAAAGATTCAACAATAAAATTCTGTCAATAAGAAACGACTTTAGATTTAAGGTGATACCNCTGAATGGATTTTAAAAAAAAGATTCAACAATAAAATTCTGTCAATAAGAAACGACTTTAGATTTAAGGTGATACCTAGACTGAAAATGAAAAAGTAGAAAATGGATTTTCCATGCAAATGGTAACCAAAAGACAACATGTGTGGTCATACTTTTATCAGATAATATAGATTTTAAATCAAAAACTGTCACAAACAACAAAAAAGGGCATTACATAATGATAAAAATTCCCTAGGAACATATAAAAATTATAAATATATATGTACCCAACATTAGAGTGCCCAAATACATCAAACAACCATTGACAGAACTGAAAAGAGAAATAGCAGCAACATCGTTATAACAGGAATTTTCAATGCCCCACTTTCAATAGTGGATTGAATACCCAGACAAAAGATCAATAAGGAAACAGAGGACATGAACAACACTGTAACCCAAGTGGGCCTAAAAGACGTATATGGAACATGCCGCTCAACAAAAAGTACAAAAAAACCCCCAAAATACATAATTTTCTCAAGCATACATGGAAACTTCTCCAGAACATGTTAGGTTACAAAAAAGTCTTAACAAATTCAAGAAAACTGAAACCATACCAAGTAGCTCTTCTGACCAAAATGAAATGAAACTAGAAATCAAGAGCAAAAGGAAAACTGGAAAATTCACAGTTGTGTGGAAATTAAACAACACACTCCAAGATAACCAATGGATCAAAGAAGAATCAAAAGGGGAATTAGAAAATGTCCGGAGACAAATGAAAATGAAAAAACATAACATAGTAAGACATATGGGTTGCAACAAAAGCAGTACTGAGAGGGAAGTCTACGGTGGTAAACCACATTAAAAAAGAGATACCTCAAATGAAGAACCTGACTTTACAGTTCAAAGAACCAAAAAAAGAACAGATTAAACTCAAAGTTAGCAGAAAGAAGGAAATAATAAAGATTAGAGCAGAGATAAGTGAAAGAGAATGAAAAGTCATAGCAAAAAATAAGCAAAAATAAGAGTTGGTTTTTTTTTTTTTAAAGATTTTATTATTTTTTTAAAGATTTTATTTAAGAGTTGGTTTTTTTGAAAAGTTAAAAGAAATGGACAAACCTTGTTAGATTAAGAAAAAAAATAAGAAATCCCAAATTAAATAAAATCAGAAATAAAAGTAAACATCACAACCAATGCCACAGACATACGAAGGACTAAAAGAGATTACTATGAAAAATTATTCTCAACTTAGAAG
Source organism: Ailurus styani (assembly GCA_002007465.1). NCBI lineage: Eukaryota > Metazoa > Chordata > Mammalia > Carnivora > Ailuridae > Ailurus > Ailurus styani. The sequence goes on from LNAC01000422.1 coordinate 1,169,436, forward strand.
AAATAAATTCCTAGACAATCTACAACACTAAAAGGAAATAAATTCCTAAACAATCTACAACACTAAAAGTTGTGAAAAAACAAAATACGTACATACCTAAACTAGTACGAAGACTGAATGAGTAATCAAAACCTCCCAACAAAGAAAAGCTCAGGGCCAGAGGATTCACTGATGAATTTTACCACACATCTAAAGAATTAACACAAATCCTTCTCAGTCTCTCTCAAAAAAGTGAAAAAGAAGGCACATTTCCAAACTCATTTTACAGAAGCAGCATTACTCTGATACCAAAGCCAGACAAAGACACTACAAGAAAAAACTACAGGCCAATATCTCTGATAAACATAGATACAAACAACCTCAACAAAACACTTGCAAATTGAATTCAGCAGCACATTAAAAGGATCATACACCATGACTAAGTGAGATCTATTGCTGTGATGCAAAGATGTTTCAATACATGAAAATTCATCAATATGATCCACTGCATTGACAGAACAAAGGATAAAAATCACATGCTCATCTCTAGAGAAAAATCATTTGACAAAATTCAATACCCTTTATGATAAAAATTCTCATCATACCAGAAATAGAAGATTACCTTAACATAATACAGGCCACAAATGAAAAGTCCACTCCTAACATTATATTCAACAATGAAAACCTGAACATTTTTCTTCTAAGATCAGAAACAAAGCATAAAACTCACTCTGACTACTTCTATTCAATATACTACTGGAAGTCCTTGCTAGAGTAATTAAGCAAGAAAAAGAAATACAAGGCATTCAAATTGGAAAGGAAGAAGTAAAAGTATCTCTGTTCAAATTACATGATTTTATATGTTAAGAAATTAATTCAGCAAAGTTACAGAATACAAAATCAACAGAAGAATCAGTGCGTTTCTATACTCAGTGAGCAATCCAAAAGGAAATTAAGAAAACATTTCCACTTACAATAGCATCAAAAAGACCAAAATACTTATGAGTAAATTTAACAAAGTGAATGATCTGTATAATAAAAACTATTACATTTGCTTAAAGAAACTAAAGAAGACAATTAAACAGCAAGAAATCCTATGTTCATGGATTAGAAGACCTTATATTGTTAAAATGTCCATATTGCCCCAAATGAGCTATAGAATCAATGAAATCCTCATCAAAATATGAATGGCTTTTTTTTTTTCAGGAAAAAAAATCCTAAAAGTCATGTGGAACTACAAAGGATCCCACATAACCAAAACAATCTTGACAAAGAACAAAGCTGAAGGCCTCACACTTTCTGATTTCAAAACATTATTACAAAGCTCCATTAATCAAAATAATATGGTACTGGCAGAAAGACTCATATAGACCAACATTACAGAACAGAGCCCAGAAATAATCTCTGTGGGTCCACAGACTGTATGCAGACTGTAGCTTCGGAGGGCAAAGAATAAAATATCTTGATTACTTACTTCAACAAAATAAAAATGTTAGAAAAGCAGCCCTGATCTTAGCAACATGCTGATATTTACAAGAGCGAGGGGAAAAAAGGGAAATTGGTGGAAGGGAGAAGTTTGGTGAACTAGAAGTCACAGACCCAGTGGTTGGTCTGTCACTAACTAGTAGTATGCTTTTAGGAAAATAATTGGTTTATTTTCTTAGTTCTTAAATGACAGAGTTTGATGATACAATAGGTATTGTAGATTCCATGTTCTAAAGCCAATGAGTGTATTCCTTAAGATGTTATATGCAAATAATTCAAAATGCATTATGATAAAATTTTGCTGATACTTTCTACAACTCCCTTTTAGATATAGTTATTCCTTGTGCTGCTTCTTCACATTTTCTTTTAGGCTTTAAGACACATGTAGTAGTTTGGTTTGTAGATGAGAGTAACTTATTTTTTTTCTTCTCCCTCAAGAAGAAGGGAATCTCATTTAGGTCCCTATCAAGAAGGCTACCTAAAACAATGTGATCCTGCATCAGGGAAGAATCACACGAAAGAAACACAAATGCAAACACCCAAACGTACAGACAAGCTCTCTGCGGATCAAGAAATAATAAGGTTTTGAGGTGCTGAGTAATGGAAAATAAGGCAGGAGTTCCTGTCCTGTCAAAAAATGCTTTTTGCATAACAGCACAGTACAGCATCTAAGAAAAATATGCCTCAAGAATGATATCGTTATTATAAGATAAGATTATTGACAATTTTAATTAAACCAAATCATTTAAAACTAGCCTCATGACATAGATTTTCAGGCCAGCTCAAGGCAAGAGCCAAATATCATCATCTGATAAAACATCTTCCAGAAATGAAAACACTGTGAAGCTTTGGAACTTGTTAACCAGAGGAAAAAAGGGAAAATCTATATTTATTAAGGAAAAAGGAATTACCCAATCATTTATAGTAGCCTGTAAGCTGTAACATGCCCAAAAATATCAATAGGGTTGTGGAAGGGTTTAAATAAAAAACTGAATTTTAAAAGATGGCAAAATAAAAAACCTTCTGTCCTAAAAGAGTTAGAATTTACTTTGAGGAAATTAAAATAAAATAAAGCACTTCTGCAACAGAGAGCCCATGCAAAAGATTCATCTAGCAATTGTCTATGCTTGTTAAAATTATCTTCTCAAGGAATCTTAAGACACATCGAATCGAATATCTAGTATCAGCTTCGGAACCCTCAACCAGTCACCTGCCCTCTCTTTCTTCCCCCAAAGTACACACACTACCTGGATCATCACCCTTGAGCACCTCTTCCTGAAAGTTGAGAAGAGAGGAGTCTTCTCCCACTAGCCCAAACCCTGTCTGTCTCCTCTCAGCCTACTTCTTTAAAATTCTTTCCAAAAATCAACTTTCATTAAAATGTCTTCAACTAATCTACTTTTATTGGATCTCATCCCTTACCAAGTCAGCCGAGTATTTGCCTAGTTATTCCTCACTACACAGCAGCTCCATGAAAGTACGACTCTTGTCTACTGACATAGTCTATGTCATAGTCTGGGCGGATTATGCCCCCTGGTTGGAACAATTTCTTTCAAAACATATTACGTATAGGATGAATAAATGAATGAATGTGCATTTTAACTACTTCTTCCTTTAGAGGAATAGACCTTCTCACCAACTGTCCTACAATCAACAATCACTAACATGTTATCTGAACATGACAGATGAATACAAAAATATTTCTGAGTGAGGATTCAGAAAAAGAACTCAGAAAGTTCAGTGTGTGGCCAAATGTCCAAAAAAAAAAAAAAAACCCAATCAGATTCAGAAAACTATGTCACAGATCAATTCTTTTTTTCTTGTATGAATGATAAGCTATTTTTTCCCATGATTAAATGTAACATCATACAAAATTTTTTTTTAAAGATTTTATTTATTCATTTGACACAGAGAGAGAGACTACAAGTAGGCAGAGAGGCAGGCAGAGAGAGAGGAGAGAGGAGGAAGCAGGCTCCCCGCCGAGCAGAGAGCCCGATGTGGGCCTCGATCCCAGGACCCTGGGACCATGACCTGAGCCGAAGGCAGCGGCTTTAACCCACTGAGCCACCCAGGCGCCCTCATACAAAATTTCACTTTGTGACAGCTGGGAATAACGATCTCTATTTTTGTCCTGCATCCCATGAGTTGTGTATGGACTGGGACAAATGGAAAACAACAGCAGCCTACCTCACCGTCGGGGAAGCAAGAGTAAATCAAGTATGCCGAGAAACTGTCACCGATCTCTAGTGCAACGAGAATGTCAGAACCACACCCAGGAATATTTAAATTCTCTTATGGACTGTTATGCAATTAACACCATAAATTTTATTTTACCTAAAAGAAGCACAATCTCTAAAGCAAACGTCAAGGATAAGAAGACATCTGCCATATTCACTAGCTTCTTTGCTCAAGAAACACCTAGGTCAGGGCACCTGGGTGGCTCAGTGGGTTAAGCCTCAGCCTTTGGCTCAGGTCATGATCTCAGGGTCCTGGGATCGAGCCCCGCATTGGGCTCTCTGCGCAGCAGGGAGCCTGCCTCCCCCTCTCCCTCCGCCTGCCTCTCTGCCTACTTGTGATCTCTCTGTGTCAAATAAATAAATAAAACTTAAAAAAAAAAAGGAAACACCTAGGTCCTGATCATCTGAGATGCTGCTGTACGAAACTATGCTGCTCATAAAAGATCCTACTTTGTAAGCATTTCCACGGCCATCCATTTTAAGGAAAATAAGACCGTCCCTTTATTCCCCATGCAAAATAAAATACAAGAAATCTAAATCCATGTAATAACTCCACTTTTCCTTTCTAGTCTATATGGGCTTGCTCTGCTTGGAAATCTGTTCGTGAATCCTGACCACATTGTCACCCTGATGGGAATGCACACAGCACCACAGATGCACAGTGTGGTGACTCTTGGGTTAACATAAACCCTCCCTGAGAACTCCCCTTCCAATCTGGAGGAGCAATGAGGTAGCTCTGCCCTCGGGGTTAACACCAAAATATCTCAGTGGACACAAACCAGTGCCTTTTCACCTATAAATGTCAGAATCCACTTCCCTGGTACCATTAATATCATGGTACTAAAAGCATTTCCTAAGCAAGGAAAGAGAGGTTCATTCCATTGTATCTGTCACTTAGATCAAATATTTTCTAACCAACCTCTATAATATATGAGTAATAGCGACAGGGAGACTTTTCCATTTGCCCAAAAAGAACACATCCTGTTTTAGCAATTATGAGTTTCTGATGAACCCCCATATTCCTCTAAGTGAGTTTTAGCAAAAATAAGAACAGATGCATAGCTGTGAAAAAAGGAACTTTACAATAGTCAAGAAGCTGTGCTGGGACCCTAAAAATAGAAAATTTAAGAATTAAAGGCTCTCTTCCCTGCAGTGTGCATCAATGTAAGCCATGTGATCCTGTGATGGTGTCTGTGGAGATTCTTTCCCTTTTTCACGGTCCTGACATTCATTGCTTTGCATATTTCTCAAAGCTCCCTTCACTGCTTCATCACCAGAGAACACATTATACTTCGTAAGCGTCTGGGAAATTCCTCAGGTACCCCTAAAAGGAATATATACTTTTTAACTTAACAGTCTTCGACTATTGGTATTTTCACTCAGCATGATTATAGACTAAAGACACGCGAATTAGAGCTCTCTCACATATAACAATAAATTCTAAATAAACTGGAGTTTTCTGAGAAAAACTAAAGGCAATATGAAGTGAAAGCAATAAAGGATATTTCTGAATACAGATGCAAGCTAATTGATCATGGGGGAAATACAGCCATTCTGCATAGAGAAAGTTTGTTTCAACAGTCAAATAGGTATTGTATGAGGGTACATAAGAACATGAGAAAAATGAATTCACAAAATGTTAAGTAGTCATAAAAAGATTATCTTCTGAAGACTGATAAAAATTATCCATTATATAAAGATGTTTAGTTACAGGGGCGCCTGGAAGGCTCAGTCAATTAAGCATCTGACTCTTGCTCTCAACTCAGGTCACGATCTCAGGGTTGCAGGATCGAGCCCTGCGTCAGGTTCCAGGCTCAGTGTGGCATCTGCTGGTGTTTCTTCCTCTCCCTCTTTCCCTGCCCCTCCTCACTGCTCACACACTCTCTCTCTAAATAAAACCTAGAGAGTTACGGGGGGGGGGGGGGGGGG
>LNAC01000422.1:1175141-1188731 GCA_002007465.1 Ailurus styani
AGGGATAGGGTGGCTGGGTTATGGCATTGGGGAGGGTTTGTGCTATGGTGAATGCTGTGAAAGGTGTAAGCCTGATGATTCACAGACCTGTACCCCTGGGGCAAAGAATAAAAAAAAAATTAAATAAATAAATAAATAAATAAATAAAACCTTAAAAAATGTTTGGTCACAGATATAAAAAAATTTTAATAGTTTTCAAAAATGTAGATTAAATAAATATATATTTAAAGGGATCAATGTAAATCTAGGTATCTACTATGCAATGTTTTAATTTAACACTAAAAAGGAAAATGTCCAAGTGTGGGAACACCATCGCGATTCCGAAGATTGTGAAATGCCTAATGTTCAGTTAAAATTTTAAAACCTCGCAAGCCTGGGTAAAAAGGCCTTACAAAGCACAAATGAGAGTTGAGATTCATGCTCGTTAAGTGAAGACTCATGGATTTGGGAGAAAATAAACCAGGCTCCCCTTTTCAAATGGTGTTTTCAATACCCTAGAAGAAGCCTCTGGAGTCCCTGGGACTCTGGCTGAGGACATTGTCCAACAACGCCAAGACAGGAAAACAGCAGACATCCAGAGACGTAAGAGAAAGAAAAGGGCTGGGGCGGGGGGAAGACATGGAAAAAGGAAGAATGAAAACAGAAAGCTACTCTTGTGCTGAAGTATGATCCTTCCTCTTCTGGAATACTGCCCAAGGCTCAAATCGACACTTATCCAAGTTTTAACTGAGCAGAAAGCGGTTCAAAAAAAGGTAAGTAAAATAATCAAGGGGCCGCTCTAAGTGCTTACAAAACGAGACTATTAGAAAGCAGAGACCCAAGGCGCACAGGCCGTAGATCGTCAGGGCCGAAGGAGCCAACTGAGAATGAATTCTCCACGTGGTAGAGGAAAAACTATGAAAGATAATGTCGCTATCTTTAGATGGGAACTACAAGACTTAGTTCACAAAACTCACCAGGCAGTGGCCTAAAACTTGATAAAGGATGTAATTTTATGAAAGATCCAATGACATGGGAAACTTTATTGAGAAGTATGTGTGACACCTATCAAGAGAAGGAACACACTGAAATGTGGTCAGATTCGAACACTCCAGAAAAGCAAGTTTATGAATGAACATTAGTTCCATGCCAGATTTTTCATATTGTCAGATTTTTCATATTGTCATGATGCTCAGGGTACAGTCATCCCTTCTAAAGATGGTTTTATTTATTTTTAAAGATTTTATTTATTTATTTGACAGAGAGAGATCACAAGCAGGCAGAGAGAGAGAGGAGGAAGGAGATTCCCAGCTGAGCAGAGAGCCTGATGCGGGGCTCGATCCCAGGACCCTGAGATCACGACCTGAGCTGAAGGCAGAGGCTTTAACCCACTGAGCCACCCAGGAGCCCCTAAAGATGGTTTTATAAAGGGAACTCTGACAGTTTTCACATGTCCATCGGTCACACAGTTAAGGGCAGAAACACTGAGCTAGATGAACTACTGTTTACTGTTCTTGACCCAGCCAAGATTTCAAATGTTCATAAAAATAAAGGGCAGAGAAACAGCTGAAAGGGATTAAAAAATATCATCTCATTCTCTTACTGATAAAGATATTACCTAACCGACATGGATATTTAAATAATACCTAAAGTCAAGAGTTGAAATATTCCCGAGGTATCCCCTACATAACAGTGAGCAAAAAATGGAGGTGGTAAGAGGACACACATACGTGATCCCACGTGTGTAAAATTCCGTGTGGAAGTGTGTGTGTGTGTGTGCGTGTGTGTGTGCGCGCGCATACACAGACACACACGAGACACAGACACGCACGAGAGGTACTGGCCGACTCTGGTTGGAGGGATTTCAGATACTTGCTTTTTTCTTTGTACCTTTTTGTATTATTTGGACTTTGTACAGGACACTCCTATTACTTTGTGAATGTCAGAAAGCAAGAAGGGGGTTAAAAAATCTTATAATCCTACAAGCAGAACATTAACTTGTGTTCCTACTATTATTTTCCTTTGCTCCTTCTCCTTCCATCCTGACCCGTCTCTACGTTCCAGGGAGGAAGTTCTCCAGCTTGAAATCGCCTTCCCTGACGTACGTCACCCGTTCATGCCTCAGCACGACCAGCGCCCGCCATGCAAGTTTAAGCATCATGTTTTAGCTGCTCGTTTGTGGCCTCATTATTGGGCTCTGGTTTTCCACGACTATATACTTTGCACTCACAACTACAGACCCGCAGCGCCTTCCACTGCTGACCTTTGCGAGGAGGAGCCCGGAGCAAAAAGAGGCACTGGCAACTCAAAAGGCAGAGAGTGCCTCCCGGGCGCACGGGCTGGAAATCTGATTTGCTTGATAGGAAGAGGAGAGGGGCCCAGGGTGAGAAGACACATCAAAGTAATGTGGTTTCTAGAGAAGTCTTCTGGTACGGGGACACGAGCTCTAGGGCCACCTGAACAGCTCTGCCCTTCTAATACTTGCTGTGCCACTTGGAGCATCTCGAGCTAAAAAGACTAAGAGGGACTTGGCTTAAACATTCTGTGCCTCAGTTTACTTACCTGCAAAAGGGAGAGGATGAAGCCTAACCTGCTCCCTGACCAAACGAGAGAGAACGTATATGGCAGGACTTCTAGAAAGATGCAGACTTGGACTAGAAGTGTACTGGCCAGCTATTACCACTGGACATTGTGTTGCACACATTCTTATCTATGAGGAAGGCCCTGGAGATCGAGTCAAAAGAAAGAAGCTGGTCAAGGTGCCGTTTCTTCTCTTGCGGAACATTGTACGAATGTGAACTAAAAGTATATATCTAAGAGATGTGGGATATAAATAATATACTTAAAGTGTAAGAGTACAAATCTATGATAAAATGCAAGTTCTAAGAATTTTAAAGCCATCGTCATAATCACTATTAACAGATCTATACTGGTCAAATTTCACTCTAATACTGTTGGACCGAGCTTTACATTTGAGTCCTGTTTCTTAGCTTAGACTAAATGAATCCCCAGTGAAAAAAATACTCTTCAGTGTTTTCCAATGTATATGGAGAGTACTTTCTCTCATTCTCAACAATTCTAGCCATCAACTAATGTTCTAGCCATTGTTTTTAAGAAATATTCCTTTTTAATCACATCCATTTAAGTAGTATTTTATTGATCTACAATACTCACATAGCACTTTTCTTTCTTTTTTTTTAAACCAATATTAACTAGTTAATCTTCGTATAGCCTTTGGAGAGAAAATCATTCCCTACAAGCTACTTAAACGCTTTATTATAAAAACCGAAGTATAATTAGGAAACAGTGTATAAAAATATTTCGATTGTTATTTGATGTACTTATACACAACGTTCTGCAAGTCAAGATAGCATGAACATATGGACAGGAAGAGGAGGCAAACATAAGTTTGTTCACTAAGACAGTAGTACGTGGGAGAGTCTTTGGGAAACTGGAAATGGACAAAGCTTTCTTAAGACTTTTGTAGCTCCCTTGGTTCATAAGTCCCCCTTGTAATTTTTCAAGACAGCATTCCTGAATAATCACCACCATTAGAACCCGGTCTTTTGAAATGGCTCCGAAATAACCTGCTAAAATAATCCAACCTGCTATGTTATCACACATCCAAGAAGATTGCACAATCTATTATCGGCGGTGGTTTTTCCAGAGATTAATCCAAAGGACAAGAAGAGTGAAGGCACTGATAAGAAAAGAAAGGCCTTTTAAAGGTTTTCTGGATAACAAATTTTTGGCATCTCAGACTTAACGTGGCTGTGCTGGCCAGAATTTGCCGAGGCTGTTTGTGTTGAAGTCCCTGCATGGAACTGTCCCCTGGTAAAAGAGTGAGACATGTTGACCCAGAGTGTTGTTTTATAACCACGCCGGGAGAGTGTCTGCGAGGTTAGGACCAACTCGTCACATTATTTATCGATAACAGCATGATAGATGATTCGCACCTGGTCTTGGTGAGACTCTCAGAAAGCTCGGCCACTGAGGCTGGCTACTTGGCAAGAACATGGCTTTGTGACCAGCAGGGTAGCAGAAAGCCCAGCCAAGATGTCCTCTCAGGCTCCCTGGTCCCGAGATATCCCATGCACACGTGGGGGGCTCTGGATCTAAGAGAGAAGAATGGCCTGACCTGGCAGAGGGAGGCCTTGGCTCTGATGCCAACTTTGCCCGTGGTGCCCATCTTTACTGGGTGCTGTGGGGGTACCTTCTATCATTTTCCGGCAATGGAGATCCGGAAGTCCTCTTATTTTGGGTCCTGTGAATCTCGTTCCATAATTGAACTCTGTCTAACTGCCTCTCTGAATGCAAAGTCCAACACTAAGGGCCCGACATCATCCCCTCACCAGCGCCTCCTCTGCTCTCCCTCCTGTCAGCAGAGTGGGAACTGTATCCTTTTAGTTCCTCGGGACAAAACTTGTGGTGTTTTTCTTTGACTCCTCACCCTTGCACTGCAATCTTGTCCACTGGTCAATCCCATTGGCTCTCCTTCTAAAATATACCCAGAATCTGACCATGTCTCACAGCTCCCACTGCCCCAACCTTGGTTCAAGTCCCCCTCATCTATCACTAGAATTATCCCAATAGTCAAATAACAGTTCCCTCTGTTTCTGTCGGAGGCCACCTGGGCTCTCTTCTCAACACATCAGCCAGAGAGATCGTGGGGAAACAAGCCAGCCCAGGACATTCGTCTGCACCAGAAGGCCAACTCCATGTTATAACTTATAAGGCCCTACAGGACTTGGCCCTCATTACCTGCCTGATGTCACCTCCTACCGCTCCCTCCTAGCGTCCTTGCTGCCCCTGTCCCTGCCAGGGGCACGCTCTCTTCAGGGAGGGCCTCTCCACTGTGGACCCCTCTGCCTGCTGCTCCCTGGACAGCCACCCAGCTACTTTCCTCTCTCCCTTTACTCGAAAGTTGCCTTATCAGTGAAGCTTCCCCAGTCACCTTATGTAAAATTAATCACCAATACCACCCAGCACTTCCTGTCCTCTTTCACTGCTTTATTTTTTCTCCTGAGACTTGCCACTGTCTGACATACTATCTTCCCTCAGCAGGATGGAACCCCCCCCAAGGGCAAGAACTTTCATCTGTTTTATTCTCCACCATATTTCTGCCCCTGGGACAATGCACACAGAAGGAGTTCAATACATATTTTTGGATGAATGAAAGATTATATAATTAATATAAAACAGTATTTTTGGTTTTGTTCTGAAAGGTCACTGGCATTCTAGGAAGGCATGCAGCTCCAGGTATCCCCTGGAAAACAACCAAGAGTCCCAATGGCCCATCTAGCCTGGGGGGAGAAGAGGCTCAGGAGAAAGCCCACCTCCCTGGTGTGGGTAAAGGAGGCTCTCCTTGGTTAGACTTGCTGATGCCCTTGCTCCTCAGTCTAGATCACTCGATTACTGGAGCACATCATGCTCCTTCTGCCGAGAACATTCGCCGATCCCCTTGCCTCCTTCCCCGCCCCTGCTGAATACTCTGAGTCCACATTTAACATCCAGTTTCCCTTTACCTCTCCTCTGTGTCTTCCCATCTCTCATCAAGTGGTTCATTTCTTCCTCAGGGCCTTAGCTCCAATCTCTAAGAACTAGTAGCTATGATCTGAGGATTTTTTTTTTTAAAGATCTTATTTGAGAGAGAAAGAGAGAGAGAACATGAACAGGGGGAAGGGGGAGAAGCAGGTTTCCCCTCTGAGCAGGGAGCCCGATGGGGGACTCGATCCCAGGGCCCTGAGATCATGACCTGAGCTGAAGGCAGAAGCTTAACCCAACTGAGCCACCCAGGCGCCTCTGTGGCTGTGTTTATGGTGGTCTCCTCCACTTGACTTTGAAGGAGGGAGTGCCTAAAGATGTTTTTTCTGATGGTTTCACTTGCCCCAATACCCAGGATGAAGGTCAACCCACTGGACGTGCTCAACAAATGCCACTGAATGAAGGAGTAAAAACCAAACTGAGAAGGAGGAAGAGCACAAAGAGAATATAATCCCCTCAGGAGGAGGACTCCAAAACTCTAGACCTGAGACCACATGACTTCAGGCAAATGTGTCCATTTTTTCACTTCCAAACAGAAAGAATACCTTCCCTACCTACCTCACAGGGGTTGTGTGGCTCAAATGATAAAATAGTCTTTATCAATGTACAGATCATAGATTTTGCTCTACTTTTTAACCACAGAACCGATTCACCAAATATGGAAGTGACTAGATTGACAACCAGCCATATCCAATGGAACCATGCCTCTACTGGTTTACCACATTCAAATGGGAGAAAACCAGGAAGTGCTCTCCAAAGAGAATAGTAAAACCCAGGTTATAGGGGCACCTGGGTGGCTCGGTTAAGCACCTGACTCTTGAGTTCAGCTCTGATCATAATCTCAGGGTTATGAGATCGAGCCCAGCATTGGGCTGTGCATTGAGTGCAGAGCCTGCCTGGGCTTCTTTCTCCCTCTTCCACCCCCGTCCCTCCCCACACCCTTGCCTGTGCACACACTCTCTCTCAAAAAACAAAAACCAAAACAAAACAAAAAACCCCCAAAACTCAGGTTATATACTCCCCATTCTTATATGGAGGAAGAGATATGTTATATAATATGCATCACTATGCACAGAGGACTGTAATTTGCTATTCATTCTACTCTAATACGTGGAATAACAGGAAGCTTTACAGCAAACTTAATGTTTATTCATTTTTTTAGAGGCAGTAATACAGGAGCTAAGAGCATAAGCTTTGGAGTCCGTCCACTTAGACTTAAATAACAGTGGACTCTTCACATTGTTCTCTTGGAAAATTAAGCTCCTTCTGCTCAGTATGCACCTAAGTTAAATGCAGTTAATAAGGCACTTACCTCATGTGGTTGCTTGAGAATTAAATGAGACAGTACACGTAAAAGGTTAGAACGGTGCCTTGTACATAGTCAGTGCTCACTAAACTCTGGCTATTGTTAATGGTATCCATGACTCTCAGAACTTCAGTGTGTCCATGTTTTTCTGCACTAATGTCACACTAACTTAAATGCAATGGATGTTGAAAATCAAAGTGTTAAAAATACTTCAGCCTCTTAGATTCTGTTGTCTTGAGAGCTCTGGCCCCTCCTCGATCCTCCATCTTGCGTCGGAAGGCTGATGTCAAGACAGCACTCAGACGGAAAGCACAGCTGAGACCAAGCAGCAGCAGAAGCAACTGCTCTCAGGAGCCTCAAAGCTCTGTTCTCTTCTCTGCCCTCCCTCGCCCCTCCCTACCCTGCGATGCCAACACAGCTCCCTTAGGAGGTTACCCTAACCCACCCACAGGTGTAATTAATAACCTGGGGCCTGGGGCCACATTAGATTAACTACACCTGACCTTGCAGTCTGACTACCCATTTTCTCTTCCTTCTCCACTCTTCATAAAAGGAATCCAGAAGTCTTCCACCAACATTAGGACTGAACGTCTAACTTCTCCAACTGCTTTCCCCCTCTCACCACTGAAAAATGCTAAACCCAGCCAAGACTCCTGGGAATAACAGCAGATCAAGGTTCTGAACACCTGAACTCTCATCCCCATAATGCAGTCTGGTGGAAGTCACTGGGACTGCTCTGTGTTAGCTCCCTAATCCTTAATGCTGTGATATGCCTACTTAGGAAGTTTTAAGGGATGATTAAATGGGAAAATACATGTGGGGAAAACACGTGGAAATTTACGAGAATCATATGAATGAAATGTAATCCTAATATAAGGTGACTGGCTCATTTGCCTTCCTCCCTATTTAAATACTGATCTTGATCCTTGAATCCATGCCATTATAAACATTTCTTTTATCTGAAGAAACTTTATTCTAAGAGAATACAATAATTATTAAAGCCACGGGGTTCTAAAGATGAGTGATATGACAATAAATAACAGACTTCGGAATAAGCACAAAAGTACTTGAGATTTTTAAAAAGCAAAGATTCTCATCAGCGGTGAATACTAATAAAGCTAAAAGAGATTCCTCTGTGGGATGGAAAGAAAAAGATTAAGTCCTTGTTAAGCTCTGTATCCATTCCAAAAACAATAGGGCACAAATGATCTGTCTCCACCTCCAGATTGTCTCTACCTGCCATGACCTTCAAGTTATTTTCACAGTGATGAATAAATCTAGGTAGTACAGAACAGTGGGACCATTTTGAAATTCACACAGGGTTTCCTCCAGCGTTGTCCTGAAATTCCAGGCATTTTCCCCCCCCCCCGCCCCAAACCCACCACACCACTTCAGATGCTAAGAATGGAACTGCCTGAATCAGAAACTTCAACCCAATAAAGGGGTGGGAGGAAGGGATCGAATACGAACAACAGCAAAGGAACCTAACACTCTGTGACATCCTAGATGCTTTATAGGGATTATCTCTTTATTCTTCACAGCAGCCCTGTCTGGTAGGTGTTCTTTCTGCATTCCAGACAGATGACTGAAGGCTTAGAAAGCAAAGGTACTTGTTCCGGGCGACACCTCTAGAAAAGTGCTCAGCTGGAGTTTAAAACACATCCTATCTGATGCTACTTCCGAGACAACCTAGAGCTCTTCTTTTAAAACCCTAGGGAGATTGGAATTCTTTAAGATTTTTTAGTACCTCTTAGAACTCTGTGGCACAAAGACAAGAGCAAAGTGGAAGTGATCTTACGTAGAAACAGGCAACAAAATCTGTTGGCAGGTTCACAGTCAGTACTGAAAATATTGCCATCATCTAAAAATAGTAGAGAATTCAGTATATAAATGAGGAGTCTTTTCAAAATCTAAGTCAAATAGTTGAGATGCAGAAGCGTCAGAATATCGAAGAACCTAAACGAGGGTTAGAGAATACGATCTTTGATAGCTTTTAGTAAAACTTGAGTGAGAACTTGTATGTGTACTCTACAAGTAGAGAGGGGCATGAAGGGCAGAGGTAGCCTTTGGGGGATCCATGGCGAAGGGAAATAAGAGAGAAAAAGTCTTTGAACAGGAAACTGGATTAAAACCAGTAAGAATTTCCTCCCTCAATCTACTATTCCAATTCATGCAAATGATGTGAAACCAAATAGAAGATGAGGAAGAACATGTTCAGATGACTCAGATAATTTTCAGTCCCATCTGACTTAGACCAGTTAAGAAAAGTAGGTTTTACAGGAAAATAAGTGTCTATACAATTAAAATGTTTCCCACAACCAAAGAGATCTGTCCTTGAAAGAACATTCTAGGGCTTTCTTCTGACCAGACTCTTGGTTTGACCACTGAATTGTTTTATGTAAAAGAAATCTACAATAAAAATGCAGTCATCTCCCAGGAGCCTGACTGAAACATTCCAATCATTTTGTGATTAACTTTTATAACAAAGTATTTTTTTAGGAACACTTTTCCGCCATAATAGAGTACATGAAAATGAAATTATTTTTTAAAATTCAAAAACTCCTTTTTTTTCTGTGTAATAGTAAATTTCTTTTAGTTAGGGTGTAGAGAAGCAAAGATGAATCATTCTTCTGAAAAAGGCAGTTTTCAGAGTTATACTTTGGGTTAAAGAGGTGAGCCATCACTTGTTAACCAGGAGGGGCAACCTTCTCAAGAGGATCCCACCACAAACTCATCTCTTCTATCGTATGATGGCCCCCCTCATGATTAAAGTACTTTTCTGCCTTAGGTTTTCCTCTCACTTGCCACAGCAATGTTTCACAGTCGGCAATGATAATCTGGCCACAAAAGCCTCCGGCAAGCCAACCCCATGTCCATGGGCGTCCACTGAACGTTCTAAGAGAAGGCAAAGAAAGACAAATCAGGGAGACAACAGGACAGAGGGAGCAGAAGAGGGTAAGAAGGGACAGAAGGAGGGAGAAATAAAGGAGAAGAAAAGAGAAGAGGGAAGGAAAGAGGGAAGAAGGGTAGACAGGAGGTGAGTTGATGCTAAAGAGAAAGTGGAATTGGGCCCCCTACAGGCACATCACTGTGCTACGGGTAGCCTCCTGCCATTACTGTCTTTGCCCAGAGAGGAAGCCGGGAACAACTCCTCTGTGCCATTATTACCTGGATGAGTTCGTCCAGCTCGGTCGAATTGACACAGGAGTGTTGGGAAATGAATGTTTGCTTCTGGATCACAATGGTGGTCCTCTGTGAAATCTCATGAGGCTGCTCCAAGGTTTTGAACACCGTGGCTCCGATGATCAGATAGAGGACAACCACCAGGAAAATCGTGGAGACCGTCTTCCATTTCATAACATTAATGGTCGTGTCACTCTCCACCCGGGAAGCAAGCACTGTGGGTTTCGTGGAAAACGAGAGCCTCGGTTTGGAGTTCTGAGCGGCAGATTTAG
Organism: Ailurus styani; assembly: GCA_002007465.1. NCBI lineage: Eukaryota > Metazoa > Chordata > Mammalia > Carnivora > Ailuridae > Ailurus > Ailurus styani. Next base: position 1,185,426 of record LNAC01000422.1, read on the forward strand.
GGTCCAGCAAGTCAGGTGCCGCCACTGACAACAACAGAGAAGGAAGGTTAGGTCGGAGAAGAGGCAACGGCTGGGCTTGTTGAGGGGCTGAGCAAAGGCGGACTGAACTCCACTGCTCTCCTGGTGGAAGATCTGGAACCAGCCAGAGTGCCCCCACTAGCTCGCATCCAGGACTTTATCCAGGAAAGGGGGCTGGGTCTCAGCTCTCTGCTGCTACTGGGGTTCCAGATGGGAGGAAAAAAGAGGAGGTGGACCAAGAAAGTTAAAAAAATAAGTGAATAAAACAATGCCTCAGGTCTTCCTAATTGTTAAATTTACATCTGTTCACCCTGCTACTCAACAAAGACTGAACTCCTAAGAGTTGATAGTACTAAACTGTCTCATGAATACTCATGAAGAAGGTTCATGGATGATTCCTGTTCTCAAGAACTTAACCCTTTATACCACAAGCAACCGACATAAGGAATATTCTTTATTTTTATGGAAAAATTCATTGTAATAGAGGGATTACATTATAAGCAAATTTGGCATTCAAACATTGTTGCTCAAAGTAAAACATTAGTCATTTTCTGGTAAAACATCATGGTAAGTAAACCACTCAATTGCCCAATCATTTCTTTTTGCCTACCCTCTCAAGTGGTTCATGATTAAACATTCTCTGTATCTTGTTATACAATCTCTGACATCTTGAAAAAACAAAAGGATAGCTACCTTTTCTGGCACAATCCTAGGTGCAGCCAAGACAGGGCTAGTTCCTTCCACTTCAACAGTGAACATTATCCAGAAAAAGAAAAAGCAAAACCTTATCTTACACCTTAAACCCTCCATGCTCTGTACAAAGCTAATTGTTCCATTAGAGTGGATTTCTGTGTTCTCTTACAAATTCCCATATACTCTGAGGTGACTCTAAATCCATTTATTATTTATCTCAGCAGTTCAAAATATCATTAATGGATTTCTTTTTAGAAAATACAAAGATACCGACTTCTACTTGGTAAGGGGAAAATAAGCCATCTACTACAGAATGATTGGAAAGGCAACACTGAACCAAAAAAGGTTAATAGAAAAGCCAGAAAAGAAAAAAAATACAAAAAAAAAAAAAAAACAAATACAGGGGGACTTTAAAAAACTACCAACTAAACCAGAACAATGAATTTCGAGTCTACAGTTGTTAAAGGTATAAGTAAAATTACTCTGGTATATATCACACAGGTTTGATATAGTAATAACATAACCTAAAAGACACGTATAGGTAAGTATCTGAGAAATCCCTATGGAATTGCACCCAAATACCCTGTAGGAACCTGAAATCACTGGAGGGTAAGAAGAGAATGGAAAGTGTCAGCTTTCACAGGGTTAGATACCCTACCTCCACCCCTGACTACCACTGTGAGTTAAAAGTAGGTCTACCACAATCTGAGTTCAGAAAATAAATCATCAGTTGCCCAACACAAAGAAGCTTCGCAAAGCTATTTGAAGCCCTAGACCTAAGTAGGGTTGTACGGTGGTGGCCGATAGCAGAGGGCTCCTCAAACCTGAATTGCTCTGACTTTGAAGAGATGAAGTCAGAGCTCCAAGGAAGTAACGGTACCCGGGGCTCCAAGCGGAGATTCCACCTACAGACCGAACTGCTCATCTCAGCAAGGCCCAATGGCTCAACCTGCTGGATCCCGGGATGCAGACTTTTCCCTCCTGATACCTCACCTGCTCAGAATAAAGCCACAAACCAGCGGATACCTTCGTCACGTAATAGTTAAAAAGGCAACTTCGCTCAAAATTAGCACCGGGTATGTCTTTTAATATTTTATTTGGGAAAACTTTTTTAATCGACAAGCTGATAACAGCTGATATCACTGTCATGGGCAGGGGAGCTACGCCACCCTACCTACCGCCGTGCTGCTTAGTGTGTCTTGAGTGAAAACTAAAGGTCATAATCGAAAATGAACCCCTCTTTGGAATAGAAATTACAGGAAATCCACATTCTCTCTCTGAAGGAAGATTTCCAAGCCTTTCCTTTCCAATTATCTGTGCTCTCACATCTTCCGTGTTTCACATCAGTGGTTTCTGGTCTGGAGAAGTGGAAAACACGAAGACTGTTTACCTTGATGCATCCAAGTCCCAATCCTAAATCCCAATGCCACACTAACACATTATAATTATATACTTTTGGGGGAAGGGGACGGACAGGTTTTTAAAAGATTGTGTGTGTGTGTGTGTGTATTAAGCTAATACGTTTCCTGATGAAGTTTAATTCTTTTAAGCTACTCCCTTATTTTTTTAATTAGCAGAAATATATATATATATATATATATAAATGCACATTTGGCAGACAGAATGGACAGCAATTGGTAAAATCCCAAAATAAAAAACAACAGCCTTTTCTCTCAGGCGAACATGGGCAACCTCTCCTTCCATCTCCACGTCGTTTGATGCAGGATCAGGCAGAGACGCTCCTCAGAACAAGGAATCCAAGCGTCGTCCCTTGAAGCACACAGTGTCATCACCATCACTACCCCCCTCCTCCGCCTCCAGCACATCACAGTCTCCTCCTAATCCCGCTCTCCCGTCCTCACGCAGGTATGCCTTCCACGCTCGGGGGCCGCCGCTGACGACTCGGCAGCAAGAGAAACGAGCTTTTTTTCAGCACCACTGCCTGTCCCACCACGCAATGGGCAACAAGTGTGGCCAGGGTCACCATGCGTCCTGCCTGTCTGCGGCTCCCAAGGGCTGACCCTCCTCCTCCTTCGGAAACTCCCCCAGGGTGTCCCAAACCCACACCCGAGGCAGATGCAAAAGCCGCCGGCACCAGCGGGAGAGGGGGCAGCAGCAGCCAGCGGAGGGGCCGGGCAGCGGTCTGCCTCCCCGGCGAGATTCTGACCCGGTACCTCGGACGGGGAGCGAAGGTGGAGGCCGTCACTGGCCGCCAGCGGGGCACCCGCAGCCCTCCCGGTCCCGGCAGGGGCGGGAAAGCGCGGGGCGGGCGGTTTGCGGGGAGGGGGGGGGTGGTCACCCGGGGGGTCTCACCTCCTGCTCTATAGCTGGGTCTCTCCCGCGAGGCGCTGGGAAGCATGAGGCATGCAGCATTCAAAGTGTTTTTTGAAAAAGACGGACTTGAAGCTTTTACAAACACGCCATTGTACTCACTTCTTATTCAGAGTCGGGCTGCGCGCTCCGAGCTGCACGGGCAGGCATTTTCCCCGGCTTTGTTTCACAAGGTGGGGAGAGCGAGCGCGGCTGGACGCGGGAGGGGGTGGGGGGGCGTGAGAAGAAACGAAATCGCGGGAAGGAGGGGACACCGGCGGGCTG
>LNAC01000422.1:1190131-1281834 GCA_002007465.1 Ailurus styani
AAAAACCGTCTTCCTTATTAGGAATTCCTTCCTGCTGGAACAGAAACATGTTTTTCTCCACTTCTGCTCTCAATATAATCGGATGTCCTTTCTGAAATGTGAATCTGATCCGCTCACTTAAAACCTTTTCAAACTCTCCAGGTGACATATAATTTGCTTCCTGATCTGGCTTCTCTTTCATTCCAGGTCTTTCTGGGTGCATTCATCTTCCCTCACCCACCTTCCCCCAGCTTTCCATGACTAAGACATCGTATTAGTAGGGTTCTCTAGAGAAACAGAACTGATAGGGCATGTGTGTACGTGTGTGCAAAAGATTTATTTTAAGGAATTGGCTCACACTGTCATGGGGGTTGGCAAGTCCATTTGAAATTCCTAGGGCCGTTCTGGCAGGCTGGAAACTCAGGCAAGAGTTGATGCTTCTGTCTTGAATTTCTTCTTCTCTGGAAAACCTCAGTTTTTGCTCATCAGACCTTCAACTGATTATATGAGGCCTACCCACATCATCAGAGGTCATCTTTCCTTCAAGTCAGATGATTGTAGATTGCAACCACATGTACAAAATACCTTCACAGCAACACCTAGATAAGTGTTTAACCAAATAACTAGGTAGGGTAGCCAAGCCACCTAAAACTAATCATCACAGATATTGTCCCTCAGATCTCCCAGCAGTCTGGAAGTTTCTCCCCAATCCTAGCTAGTCAGATGTCTTGCTGTTTGCTTCCCAGGCAACTTGGGCTTCTGTTTTTACACTTACCACATTGTGTTGTGCTTCTTCAGACTACACTGTAAGCTCAGTGAGGGCAGAAGCCATATCTCTCTGATCCCCATAGTATCCACAATAACCAGTGCCTGGTTCTAAACAGGTGTTTGAGAAACTTCTGAATGAAAGTGTCGATGTGGACAGCATTCACCTGGCCTCCCTGCAGGTATTTGGAAGCAGGGTATTCAGCGTATATAGGACATGAGATGAATGAGATGAATTCGCCACCTTCAGAATCATTTCTATCCTATCACAGGATTTTTGTTCTCCAGGTTAAGTGATCCCAAACACTTTAAGGTTTGCTTGTTAACTTCTCTCCTTTCGTTTAACAACTTGGTGATTCTTTCTTGTTCTGTCTCAGCCTTTTGCAAATTTAACCACACCTTGCCGGGCCCTGGTCCTCTGTCCAACTGGCGCATGCTTACCGCAGCGGGGGATGAACTCAGAGTTTACATGTGCCTGGATAGCGCTCCCCCTTCCTAGACCCGTGGAATGGAGGACTCACAGCCAACCCCAAATGCTGAGTTGTCTTTTCCCCTCCTTTTCTCCATCGTTGTATCTGTAGTTGTCTGCCGTCCCCCCCACCCCTTGCATTATTCTCTCATTAGGCCCACACGTATCTGTGGGGGAGGGGAGCACAGATTTACTTTATAGAGACGTTAAAATAAGATCAAAAGAAAAATTCCAAACTGTAACATGGGCAGGAATTGCTCCAACAAGCCAGCCTCAGCCTCACAAATAACTTGAAAGAACCAAGAAACCGGTCTCCACACTGACTTGAGCCCTGCTTTCCACTGCGGCCCCCACAGCCCCCTCAGTTAAATACTCCTGCCACTTTAAGAGCCTTCTTGTACCAAACACAAACTAACTCACTGCGTTTGAAGTACAGGGAGAAAAGGAAGTAGACTAGTTTGTGTATCATTGAAGCTGGAGAAACAAGCAAAGGGGATGGTTTATCTTGTTTAATTTTATGCCTGCATTTCTTAACACATATAAATCCCATCAAAAGTGTAATAGAAAGACTAGGTAGACTTGGTTTCTTTCATGCCACAGGACTATTCAACATCCCTTAATTTTACTTCTGTGGGCAGGAAAGCCTTAAATATGTAAAAGATTGAGCCCCCCCCCGCCCCAATTCTATACTCCCTTCATTCTGGTGCTTTCAGAGTTGTTGTTTTGCTCCAACTAGCAGCATGACATCTACAGGACTTCGCTTCTATGTTTGTTTTGCTTTTTGACCTTGGCCTACTCATAGTTACCAAAAAAAAAAAAAAAAAAAAAAAAAAAAGCATGCCACTGTCCTTCCCGTACTTCTAATCAGACTGGTAATTTTGGAGTCCAAGTGACTTCCGTGGGTGTCCTAACTCTACCATTTGTGAACTATATGAGTCTGAGGGAGTCCTTTTATCTCTTTGACCATCAGTTTCCTCATCTACAAAACGGGGAGAATACACTGAACTCAGAAGAGATTGTCCTAAGAATTAAGGTAAGACCACATATATGGCTTTATCACTGTTAAGTCTTCAAGAGAATTTTATTCTCTCCTGTGATTGACTTGAACCCATGAACCAGGTCAAGCCAGACTACCAACAAATTTTAACTCTATGGTAACTCCTGCCATTTATTTAATCTTCTGGATAACGTCATTGCATAGATCTGAGAAAAGGAAGAATGAATCACTTCCATCAAATATTTATTGGATGCCTACTAGCTGCCAAACAGGAGCTCTGTGGGTATAGCAAGGTTGCTGCCTTCATTAAGCTTCTGGTCTAGAGAGGGAAGGTGCTAAACTAGCATACAGTTAAAATTCTGGAAAGTGCAATCAAGAGAAGGTACAGGATACCGTGAGAGTATCTGATGTGGGAGGGTCAGGGAAGGCCTGTCTAAAGGAGTGACATTACAGTCGGGCCCTGAAGATGGGGAGGGTGGAGAGCAGGGATGGGGAGGGGGACCCACAGTGAAATGGTAGAGCTTCCTCAGGAGAAGGAGGAACAGGTAGAGAGACTGGGGCGGGCAGAAGCATGGCGATTAGAATTCGGGGAGCTCACGGAGAGAGGACTGGTAGTAGACAGTGATCAAGCTACAGAGTTAGGCAGAGGCCAGGTCATACGGCACTTGGATTTTCATTCATGGGACTTTGACAAATTTTCAACAGAGCACTATCCTCATCAGATGGCATTAAAACAAAAACAAAAACCAACCACTCTGGTGGCTACATGGAGAACCGATAGAAGGCAAACAACAATGTCAGCATGTAGGCAGCGAATTCAGATGTTATAGCTTTAGCCCAGGTGAGAAATTCATGAGATGGGAGGGGACGGGGGCTCAGGAGAGGTGGCAGTAGATCAAGAGGGCTCTATGACCCATTGGTGTGGGGAGCGGATGATGAGGGAGAGGGTGGGCATTTTCCAAGAGGTTCTAGTTCACTACAAACTTGGAGGAGACAACTATGTGGACAGTACTTGAGTGCAATGCTTGAGTGAAGTGGTCCTTCCTGAGGGCACTTACCTTCCCCTCTCCTACCTGCTGTGTTTTCTATGGGACTCATCCTGCTTGTGGGTACACTGTGTGTCCTGGAACTCAGCCAATACAGTCATGATTCCTCAGCCTTTTAGCTCATTCAGGCATGAGCCTGTGACCCACCCAGCCAACGAAATCTATGCCATGCTTTCTGAAAGAAGAGACTTTCATGCTATACCACTGACCTTGAACCCATAAGCCTTGCAGTTTGTTAATCCAATAAGAGAGGAGAAGGTACCGGAGAATAGAGCCAATATGGAGCAAACAAAACCAAGATGACCGGGTCATGTTTGTTAGAACCTCTACAGCAAACTGCACCACAAGGCACACACTTTTTCTTTTTGTATAGGCCAGTTTGTGCTGAGACTTCTGACACTAAAAATCAAGAGTCCTAACTGAAACATTACAGTGCAAGGAATTGGAGAATTTGGGAAATAATTTACCTATACGGAAGTCTCTGAGTTGACCCCCCATGATTCCTGCCTCTTGGTATTTATGCCCCATGTTTTACACTGTCCTTGCTCTGGGCTGCCAATGAACAGAATATAGTACAAGCGATGGGATGTTCCTTCCAAGACAAGGTTATAAAAAGACCATGCACTCCCTCTTATTCTCTCTTGGGATCTCTCCCTTTGGTGGAAGCCAGCTGCCATGTGATAAGGCAGCCCTGAGGAGAGACCCATGGGAGCCTAGAAATGCATCTCCTGAGGTCTTCCAACAGCCAAGAAAGTGAGCTTGGAAGAGGGTCCTTCCCCAGTCAAGCCATGAGACGACTGTAATCCTAGACTGTACCCGGGCACAGCCTCTTAAGAGACCCTGAGCCAGAACCACTCAAGTAAGTTCCTTTGAGATTCTTGACCCTCAAAAGCTGGGGGAGCATAAATGTTTCCTGTTTGTTAGCTGTGAAGTTTTGAGGTGACTTGCTATGCATCAACAGATAACAGTGTAACTCCCAAGAGTTAAATTCGAAGTGAGCTAATCAAGTATCCGTCAGACCTGAGCTATGCGAATTACACTAAGAAGGCAATTCCTCCAAGGCCAAATGTATTCATCTGAAGTCTTAGAATGTGTTAATTAGAAAGAAAGTTGGACATTATCTATCTAGCAAAGGATGTCTAGAGCAGCATCAGTGAACCCGAGCATGCATCAGAATCCTCTAGAGCGCTCAGAGGCCGCGGGTTGCTGAGCCCGACCTCAGAGTGTCCGATGCATCACATCTGGGATGAGGCCTGGGAACTGGCACAAAGAACAAGTCGCAGGTGATGCTGAAGCCGCCAGTCCTTGGAGCACTCGTTGAGCGTCCCGGGAGAAAAGCAGGATTTGGGTTCACTCTGCTCTGAGAGCTCATAGTCACAGAGGCCGTCTCTGCAGTGGCAAGAAACTGGGCTAGATGGCAGCTCATGATTTGGTTGACAAATCATGGAAGGCATGGGCACAGACCTCCATTCACCCTCATTCTCAAAGATGTGCAGTTTAAAAGTTCTTTCCATCTGCAACACCACCTATATCTTTTATGCCATTTATGGTACAAGAAATGGTGCAAGAAATGCACTTATTCACTCATTCAATGATGTATTTACTTATTTAGTACCATCTGTGTGCCAGAAGGGCATTGTTCCAGCATTTGGGGATATACAGGCGCAAAGAAGATACACCAGATCTTTGTAATCGTGGAGTTAAAACAAGGAAAGAATGACACTCAGGGAACCAACTCCATGTCTATTTGGCAAAACATCACTGAGTTGATGTGAGGATTTCAGATTAAAGTGCCTCACTCTGAAAAGTGAAAAAGAATGTCACTTTCCCCTAAAATTTTGCAAAATTCATCAAAATCAGGACATTCATTTTGCAGAAATAGGTCACTCTAAAATATATAACACTCACCAATATTTTTAGTGGGTTTGTATATGTGGTTACTTTAAAATAAACACGTGTGTACAAAAAAATAGGAAGAAAGGTAAGATTTTCTCATGTAAACAAGAATCTTTTACAATGGTAATTCTTAGTTCTGTGTGATTTCTGTTTAGTTTTGAAAATTCATGTAAGTCAATACATGCATCTTTTGTATATAAACGTCAGTGCTTTAATCATGTGTCCCCAGCAGTGTTAATTATTAAGTATAAACTAATATTGATATATAATTTTGGTCAACTGGGAATAAGATACTGAATAAGGTCATCGCTAAGTAAAGAAAGCCTTATAAAATGGTACTCTGTTATCATAGAATAAATTCAGAACACATTAGAATTTACTGAGTTTACAAAGAGGAGATTTTTTGCTCTACATTTTCTTTCCCCTTGCAAAGCTGAGTATCATAAGCTATCAGTAGGAAATGAACATTTAGCTGATATGTATTTAGACTCTTAACACTCTCTACCCCGGGCATCACAGGTAAATCTTCCACCAACAAGGAATTCATTAAGTAATTTTTTTTTAAGTCTGCCAATATTAGGCAAACTAATTCCATCAAATGTGATGCTTTTTATTAAAATCAGCCATAAATCCAGAGAGAACTAGAGCATTTTCAATTTTTCTTGATGGCTTTCATTACTTAATGAATTTTCAGCACATCCAGTGCTTTATTTAAAACTTATATTTGTTGTGAACATTTGCCAGCCCAGCATTTTGCCTTCTCCTGAGATCACAAATTCTGACAGTAATGAAGAACAAATCAATTTTCTTGTGTGTGAAGAACAAATCAATTCGATTTCTCTTTTAAAATGAAGTCAAAGACACAAAGGCAATAAAAAAGCAAATAGGGAATGTGAGTATTTGGAATCTCCTAAAGATATTTTTAATGTGTTCAATAACCAAAGATCTTAATGTCACCATATGGAGATTTCAAGAATCTAGTTTTCCTTTGTATCTTTCTGTGTCTGTGATTAAATGAGCACATCTAAGGCTTGCTCCTGGCCGTCTACTAAGTTTATGGCAGAATTGAGATCAACAACCCATGCATCACCCAGGATGTGTTTATTCTATAAGAAAGCTGTAAAACAAAGAAGAAAGTAGCTTTTGGTGTCTATCTCTCCAAATCCACCAAGTGATCATGGGAAGCGTGCGGCCATACCACTTATCCCCAGGACCTTTCGCCAATGGCCTTCTCCACGTCTCTCATCCATTCTCTACACACTGCAGCCAGGTAGATCTCTTTGAAATGAAATCTGGTTAAGTCAAATTAAAAGCATACACTGGCTTCCCGTTGCTTTCAGGATAGAGACCAATACGTGAAGTGTCTACCTTATGCTGTCAGTAATAGTAACAAGAGCGGCAGGCGCGGTAACAGTAAGTAACATCTATCAAGGCAACGTGCCAGCCATTGCTTTAACACCCTTTCGTTTATTATCTCATTTAATCCTCATACTAACTGTAGGAAGTAGCTACTCTTCTGAGCCCCGGAGAAACTAAAATAACTTCCCCAAAGTAACACAGTGAGTGAGTCAACGATGCATCCTACTCTATAAGGCCCATCGCCAAGCTCTGCAATTTCCTCTCCCTGGTTCGGCCACCAGCTGGGTTTCCAGTTTCTTGAATACCCCGCACCTTTCCTTTCCTTAGAGCCTTCACACACATCAATCCTACCAGCCCAGATCGCACCGGTTTCCCTCACTACTAGAAAATAATTTCTACTTGTTTTTCAGACCTCAGCTAATAGACACCTTCCTCAGAAAAGGCCCAGTAAGCTCCTAACAAGATCAGCCCACCCCCCACGGGTACAGTCTCTTCATTATCCTGGTCACTACTGGTATTAAGCCACTTGTTTAAGTCATTACTTCATTACTGCCTATATTGTTGTCCTTGGTTGCCTTAAGCAAGAACCATAATCTGGGTGGCTAGAAACATCAGAAATCTTGGTGTCAGTTCCTGAGGCTAGAAGTCAGAAATCAAGGTACCAGCAGAGCCATGCTATTTCTAACAGCTTTAGGGGAGAATCTTTCCTTTGCTGCTTCTAGCTTCTTGTGGTATTTTCTGGCAATCCTTCGAGTTCCTTGGCCGATATGAATGTGCATCATTCCACTCTCTTGGGGATCTTCTTTTGTGACTTCACATTGCTTCCCCTCTGTATCTATGTGTCCCAACTTCCCCCTTCTGAAAGGACACCTGTCATACTGGATTAGGGCCCACTCTACTGACCTCATTATAACCTCTTGATTACCTCTTGAAAGACCCTCTTTCCCAGTAAAGTCACATTTTGGGGTGCTGGGGCTAGGACTTTAATATACTTTTTGGGGAGGCTACAATTCAACCCATAACATTGCCCGTGAGACTAAAACTAGTTCCAAGAGGGAAAGGACATTGTCATCTTGTTCTCAATACAATATCTTACACAGAGTAGGCACCAAATTTAATATTCATTAAATGAATGAAAGCTCATTTTAAGAGGTATTAGTTAAAAGAATCTTGCCATTAATCAGGGCCCAGAATCTCAATACCTACAACACCAGACAGTAACATACACGTATCAAGTGAACTGGAGGAGAGACTGTAGCCGGCTTTAGTTGATTACTGCCGTGAGAGAATGTAGATCCAGTGCATTAGACCTTCTAATTTTTAAAGAAAAGTCAGATATCTATGTTGTTTTGGACAAAATCTTTCAATTTTAAAATGGGGACGACTAGATCAATTTCCAAAATTAACAGTGCAAAATTAGGGATGACTGGGTAACTCAGTCAGGTAAGCATCTGCCTTTGGCTTAGGTCATGACCTGGGGGTCCTGGGATTGAGGGATTGAGTCCCACGTAGGGTTCCCTGCTCAGTGGGGAGTCTGCCTCTCCCTCTGCCCCTTCCCCCACGTGCTCCTGTGTGCACACTCTCTCTCTCAAATAAATAAGTAAAATCTTAAAAAAAAAAAACAGTGCAAAATTAACAATAAACCATGTCTGTAGGCGGCACATGGTCCTGAGGTCCTCTGATTTAGCTCTGGGTTAAGGTAGCATCAGATGTCCTGTGAGATCACATCTATAATAAAATTCAGTGACTCTATTTTCTAGGCTACAGTAAGTGTTGAAACATCTTACTTCAACTGCAGTCAAGCAAGGATGGCAGGGTGAGGCCAGTGAGGTGCTCCCCCCTGGGTACAGCATTCAAAGGAGTGTCAGAAACAGTAATCAGGGACACCTGGTGGTTCAGAGGGTTAAGTGTCTGCCTTCAGCTCGTGTCATGATCTTGGGGTCTTGGGATGGAGCCTGCTTAACAGGGAGCTTCTCCCTCTCCCTCTCTCCCTCCTCCCCCTCTCACGCTCTCTCTCAATCTGCTCTCGCTCTCAAATGAATAAATGAAATCTTTAAAAAAGAGTAGCCAAGATAAATAATATTTTAATACAATCATTAAAAAGTCGATAGCAGTATAAAAAATCCATGATGATCAAAATCTCAAAATTTTAAAGACCAGATCCAACCCTACCTTGGAATGAGTCGGCCTCCCTCCCTTTACCCTACTCCTAGCCCTGTGCTCTCTTTCACCAATACTCACCCTTCCTGCTAGATCACATATGGGAACTCTCTTCCATTGCCTCAGTCCCCCTCTCCTGGAGCTCCAGCTCCTTACTGTGCTACGCTACAGAAAAAGCAACCCCTCACCTACCCCGGACTCTGCGCCCCAACATGCACTGCGCTGCGAATCTGACGAAGTAACTCAGACTTCCCGTGGGTGTTCCGGTTCATCTTCCTCCTTTGAAAGAATGGCTCTCAAATGCTGCCATTTCTCCTCGGGAATAGCAGTACCTGCTTCTGACGGAATCGCCTTAATTATAGGTTTCTCCCAAGCTTCAGCTTAATGCCTGCGTACTTCTCTGGCACTGCTAGATGCTTCAGATGGGGATCTACCTCTAACCCTACAACAGGGGTTGCTGCGGGAGCCCAGAAGATGCAGGTTAGTTACCGTGGAATGCTCTTACATGCGTTCAGCTTTCCGCTTGGAAATCACATCTGAAGTGTTTTAAGGCTGGATATTAGAGAGCACTTTTGACCTTCCCCAAGCAGCCACTCAAAATACCGACCTTCTCATCATCACCACCACAAACCCTTCCATGAGATAATTAATGGGCATGATTGGGTAATAACTGAGGGCAAATATTAATTTGGAGTTGTCACAGTCTCTACAAGCTTCTCTCAGATCCTGAGGGTCACAAGACTTGTCAGCATCACACCAGGACTAACGTTGCCAATTATATAAATATGTTTATGAACTGCCAAAGCACCTGTTGAGAAAACAATTGGAACCAGGACAGAAACTTCAATAGTGCATAATTCCTATAACTATACTTTGAATGAACACAAGATTTAATGAGGAAAGTTGAACTTGGCCCCAAGTTCCTGTGAAATCTCCATCTTCAGACGTTAGAAGATAAAAAATATAATTACACAATTAATTTAATTTGTGCAGGACAGTTGCCTAATCGTGTATCTGACTGTTCCTCTGAGAAATCTCCCCTGTTCTTTACTTGCAGTAAATTTGATCACAATTGCCCATGTGTCCTGAAATACATTCATAGCACCTTTTACATTCATGTGTACTTATCTTTATGTCTGGCTTCCCCTAGTTGACTAAAAGCTCTCTGAGGTCAGATATCTAACCTGAATTCTTTTCACTATCTTAGAAACACATAGTAGGTATTCAAATGTTTGTTGAATCAGTGTGACCAGAACACCACCCCTATCCCAATGCACACAAAATCATCAGCTCTTATGACCTTCGAGCAAGGATTGCATGGTAACTGTGACATTTATGATCAAAAAGCATTTAATTCACATCCAGGTATTTTTGGTACATTGAAAGTCATTCTATATCTTCCATGCCTTTCCTTATTTCGTGTAATTCTATTATCACACAGATTCATATGAAAGTCAGCTTAGCCCACTGGTGCAGATTATGAGTTGCCTAGATTCAAGTCCAGCCCCAGTCACGTAGGAGCTGTGCTTTGTTTTTTCATCTGTGAAATGGGAATGAAAACTTTATCAACCTCAACTTTTTAATCAGATCTAAATGAGCTGATACTTGAAAAGTGTTGAGAACAGTGCCTGAAATACGGTAAGAACTCAATGAATATAAGTCACTATTAATACTGTTACTTCCATTGATAGCACTGAACTATGGAGAGAGGAAAAAACATATGGCTCTGAAATAAGAAGTGAAACCAAAAAGAAGAGGTCAATTATCTACTGGGGCTTGACCCAGCAAACCCCCGGAAGCTGGCTTTTAGAAATAAAATGAACGATTGGGATTCAGGAAGGAATCAGGTAATCTAGGCTGCAAAGGACAGAGTCAGATTCTAGACCTTCTGTTCCAGGCAGAATTCAACCAGCTACCCCCTAGGGCAAGGAGCATTTCCCATCTACCTGATGGGAGCAGAGTCCTTACAAGGATATGGCCAACAAAGGACAGGGAAGTGGATTCAGTTAAGTGAGGAAGGGAGGCCCCAGTTGAGTTCACAAGGCGACTTTGAGAGCCCAGAAAGAGACCTGAAAGTCTAACCGTCAGAGATCTGGTGGTGGCACTTTCTTTACCATGTACATACTAAGATCTCCCTTTGGCTTTGGCCCCAACATTTTGGACTCTTGCTATCAGAAACTGTCCCTTTAATTGTATTTACTTTACTTTATATCTCCTTAGCAACCATGATTACTTTAAATGTTTCTGGGTTTGCTTGATTTTTTTCCCCCTTTCATTATTATCGGTGTTGTTTTCTGGACGCAGATAAAACTCTTTTTCTACAAACAGGTTTTTGGTTAAAGTAAAACTTTTATATCCCCAAGTTGTTGGTTGCCAAGGGGACCAATGTATGCAAATAACCTACAAACACAACAAAGAGGAACTGAGTTTGCTATTGGGCCAACAGGTAATGTGTGTTTACTACTGTGACTCAGATATTGTACCTGTTCCCTCTTTGACGATTGATTAGGGATTTCTATTATTCCTCTCACATTATGTTCACATATTAATATACACATACACATATTAATGTATCTCATCAGGCTCAGTTTAATTAAAACTAAGATGTGAGTATTTACTGTTCTATTTTTAACAATTGTTGATGAAAATCTGTTGGCCATCAAGTACAGCTGTGAACAAAATAAACTGCCTTTTTTTCACTTTGATATCTACCCCAACACTGGAATGCTAAGTTTTGTGGCAGTTTTTCTTTGGAAGAAAGTTGGGTGGAAAAAAACTTTAGTGTTTTCCATTAATATTTTCTCAAGAAGTGGAGCCAATAGTGCATTGTTCAGATTCCAAAATGCCTCGCCAACCTTCTTGGTAATTAACTGTAGTGTTTCCTTTGCCTAAAGTGATGGATGCCATTCGCACTCTTTTTATATGTGGCATTGTATTCTTCATATACTGTATCTGCATATTTGGGGCAGTATAGATTTTAACCTTAGGTATCTTCCCTGCTGTCCTTGGACTTGAGTTCTGAGTTTGGGGTTAAGTATCCCTTTACTGTAATCTTGTAACAAAGTATGTGATCAATAAAAATCAAACTAACATTATTGTTTATAAAAGGCTATACTAAAATGCCCAACACTGGGTGATAAAAATATGAAAACCAGACAGCCCTCTTTGTAAAGATTTGATTATCAAGCTGGGAAGACAACATTTCCATCAAAAAAACAAAACTGAATTATAAAGATGCACTTGGAATGGGCCACAAAGGAAACATCTGTGAAGGTACATAATAAATATTTATTTAAATAAATTATGATGGGAGCATTTCCAGTCATATTTTGAGGACCTCTCTTTGAGAACATGTTGTTAGCAATTTGTTTAAAACACTAAATATGAAAGCAAGTTATTTTTAAATTCAATTCATGATGATTTTTTGGTCATTAATCTGGTCTAGGTTTCCTCAACATTTTCCTAGTAAAGTCATCACAGAGTCAATCACTCTATTAGAAACCATGATGCATAACATGATTGTCATCAGTGCATTTGACTGTATGCGTACATCTCTCTCCGCCTCTGGATGGTGAATCCCTTAGGGTAGGGACCGTGTCACCCTCCTGTTTGTGCCCCTAATGCCTAATACGTAGCAGCTTCTCAATAAAGGTTTATTGAAATGAACTCAAGTATTTCAGCAACCTCAGAGACTTTTATTTATATAAATTTTATAAATTCATTATTATTAAATATTCCAAAAGAACATAAAATAGCATAAACCTGGATTTTAAAAGTACTAACATTTTGCCATATTTGCTTCAGATATCCTTTTTTTCTTTTTTGAGGAAAAATAGATTACAGTCAGAGTCTCAGTGGACTCTAGCTGTCCCCCTTCCACGCCTGCGTTCCTTTCTTCTTGTTCCCTCCCCCAGAGAGCCACTCTTCTGGAGTTGGTGCTCATCCTTCCTGTGATGACAATTATGTCTTCCCAGTGTAGGTAGGTAGCCATAAAAATATAAAGTATCTTAAGTTTTCCAAAATGGTATTATGTTAATTCTTTTCAATTGGCTTTTTAACAATTCAGAATGTATGTTGTCAAGTTTTATCCATATTAAGATATGCAGAGTCTTTCAGAATGATCCATTTTCCCTGATCAAATTTAGAATAAAATCTTTATCATCTAAAATCTAATAGTTGACCTTAATTTATATAATAATGAAAAAAGGTCCTATGAATATGAGGCAAAGAGAAAAGGGGCCAAGAGTGTCTCCCATGCCTTTTCCATCCTGTCAGAGTACCTTGGCCAGCCGTCACTCCTGTATCAAAGCAAAAACCCCTGAGTGAAGAGCCAGGGATTAGGAAGGACAGGCAAGACGTGAACTGCACGCTGGCCGCAGATCCGCATCAGAAACGGTCCAGCAGTCACCAAATCCACACGCGGTTTAGAGCCCTGGCAGGGGAAAAAGGTCAGAATTTCTCTTTTGAAATTTCAGAAGAGACATCTTCCATTCCCTTCATCTAACTTTTCTTCCAAAGATGTATGACTTGTTAAAGGCCAGACCCATTACAGGGGTTGCTAACACAAGTTATCAAAATTTTCCCATCAAATAAGAATGTATATAGTATTTGTGAAAACAAAGCAGTTGCTTAGAAAAAGAGGCTTGCTGGTGAATTACATGCACAATTTCCTAAAAGCATTTGCTAGACAAAGACCCGTTTATCATGTGGCTCCTGGGTAACTAATTCTCATTTAATGGAAAACTGATAGATTAAGAAGTCATAATTTACCTCTAGTCTGTCGCCAGATGACTGCTGTTAAGGCCTTTGTTTCTGAGATCTTAAATGTTCCAGTACACGTATTTCATCTATCTCAATTCATGAATTTGATGCTAAAGTCCGTTTCTTGTCTTTAATCTTTTTTCTTCCCTAAAAATCTGGCTAAAACTAAGGATCCATAAAAAAATCCTTTGAAAAAAATTAAAGAACACTGTAAGTTTCTGGGCAACTTCTGGTTCACAGGTATGTGTACTTGAGGATACCCACATACGAAATCCAAACTGTGAAAACAGAAAAAATAGATAGCAGGTCTGGCTTCATACAATTTATCTGAGGGTGTCATGTTCCCTGGGGCACCTGGATGGCTCAGTTGGTTAAAAAACTCACTCTTAGGGCACCTGAGTGGCTCAGTGGGTTAAAGCCTCTGCCTTCAGCTCAGGTCATGATCTCAGGGTCCTGGGATCGAGGCCCGCATCGGGCTCCCTGCTCGGCAAGGAGCCTGCTTCCTCCTCTCTCTCTGCCTACTTGTGATCTGATCTCTCTCTGTGTGTCAAATAAATAAATAAAATCTTTAAAAAAAAAAACTCACTCTTAATTTTGACTCAGGTCAGTGATCCTAGCCTTGTGAGTGTGAGCCCCGCATGGCCTCTGCACTTAGTGGGGCGTCTGCTTGGGATTCTTTCTCTCCCTTTACCCCTCCCACCCCATGGGTGCCTCTCTCTCTCTAATAAGTAAATCTTGAAAAAAAAATCTTGTTCCCTTTTCAAGGTTTTGTTTACGTAACATTTTACAAAGATTTGCTTGAAGTATTTATTTATTTATTTATTTTTATTTTTTTTTNCCACCCAGGCGCCCGCTTGAAGTATTTAGATATATCTCTACGTATAGGAAAGCAAAGCCTTGATAATATCTAATTCCTCCAATCAAAACTACTTTAAATAAGTGGCATGCAAAACATGCAAATTTGTAATCCCTTATCGCTTTTCATATCCAAAGGTTCCCCAAATCAAATAATAACCTAATCTGATAAAACACAGCTAATATATGAACCATGCTCCACCATCCTGCACAACCCACAAACACAAGAATTAAAGAAAGTATATGGGGGGAAAAGCATTTGCAGGAAGAGGAAGATAGACTTTTTCTATTTGAAACTGCAAAGGAAGCATAAGTAATACAATTACCAGAGAAGGACTTCAGCCTGAACACTGGAATCTTACATCACTCCGCCCTTAATGAAGCTTGGCCTTGATGTTTAAGAAAATCAGAGTGGCCTCTGTTTCCTGGCTTCTGGAAAACCAGACTCAGGAGTAGTTTTGTCCTCTTCTTCCCTGACCCAGGTTCTAGCTGTTCCTATATCAAGCCAAGGCTTTCCCAGTTACCTGTATTCCTTTATGGAGTAGCTCAGGGTCAGAGTGGTGAGCTCCTGAGAAAATACTGAGCAAGTCCAAGTCTATAGCAGTAACCCAAGGAAGCAGACACTGTTCGAGACTAGTTCTGCAGCCTAAGGCAATGCGGCCAAATGTCTTGTGTCTAGCATTGGGGTAGTTTCTAAGTTTTCTAAGCTCTGTGCAATCCAGTTATTTCTTTTCTTTGATTGGATCCATAGTATACACACACACACACACACACACACAATTATCCATAGCACAAAAGCTTTTATAAATGCAAAATTGATACACTTTTGTCTCAATTATCAAATAATTCAGATATTTCAGGTAAAGGTGGTATTTTAGCTGGAATGATTCATGTAGGATCTCATTTCTCTAATTCTCTTTACATGAGCATGTGTGAACCAGCGTAGTTTACATAGATTACAATAAAAATGCTAATAATCAGATAGATAACAATATATTTTTTTCTCTATCATGTCATTCCCCCACANTGAATGATTCATGTAGGATCTCATTTCTCTAATTCTCTTTACATGAGCACGTGTGAACCAGCATAGTTTACATAGATTACAATAAAATGCTAATAATCAGATAGATAACAATATATTTTTTTCTCTATCATGTCATTCCCCCACATCATGTTACTTTTCACACTGTGGAACTATTCAAGTGGATTCATCCATAAGATCTTCCTAGACACATTCTGTAGGCTACTTGTTACTCTGTTCACCTTTAAGCTCTCACCTTTACAGATCTAACCAGCTGTTAATTTGAGTTTTTCTCTGAAAATATTGTGAAGGGAGGATTTCTCTAATGGCTGTTTCTTTGTGTTTTTTTTTTTTCCATTTCCACTTGGTATCCTATCTGCCAGGTTCCTTTTTTTTTTTTTTTAAAGATCTTATGTATTCATTTGACACAGAGGGAGAGATTACAAGTAGGCAGAGAGGCAGGCAGAGAGAGAGGAGAGAGGAGGAAGCAGGCTCCCTGCTGAGCAGAGAGCCCGATGCCGGCTTTGATCCCAGGACCCTGGGATCATGACCTGAGCCGAAGGCAGCGGCTTTAACCCACTGAGCCACCCAGGCGCCCTCTGCCAGGCTCCTAATGCATCCCAGGACCCTCTGTGTTGATACTCCATTAGGGAAATGAAGTCTAGCCTATCATGCATTATACGCTTCTTCTATTCTCCTCTAAATCAACAGTAACCTGTTCTTCACGCCATTTTTTCAGAGGAAGCTCAGTAAGAACTGACTAGCTAACACGGCTTGTTAGTAGATGATGGACACACCTTTTAGGCAATATAGGTGCGTTTAAAAGAAGCTTTCTTTACAGAATTTAATGGCAAAAATTTCAGTCATCATAACAAGTTAATAAAATAGTTTATCGGGTGCCTGGGTGGCTCAGTGGGTTAAAGCCTCTGCCTTCAGCTCAGGTCATGATCTCAGAGTCCTGGGATCGAGGCCCGCATCGGGCTCCCTGCTCAATGGGGAGCCTGCTTCCCCCCACACCCCGCCTGCCTCTCTGCCTACTTGTGATCTCTCTCTGTCAAATAAATAAATAAAATCTTAAAAAAAATAGTTTATCTGCAAAGATGATTTTTAGAGTCTTAGCCATCTTAAAGTATATGGTGATAATCATAGTTTATAAGACTCTTTCAAATACCTAGTAATTGTGTGAAGAAAAGTATCATGAATTCCAAAAAATTGGGAAAAGATACATCAAATTAAAGAAAAGTCAGTCCTATTTTTATAGTTTAGAGAAATACTCCCTTCTCTTTCTTGGCTTTCAGAATGCTGACAGCAGGCTTAAATCACCTCCCTAGACCAAGTCTTAGGTAATTTATGGAGAAGCTGACAGGCTCTAGAAGACAGGTCTATTGCTCACTGTCTGCCTGATCCCTAAGGCGAGTCTGCCACTGAGAAACTTAGCACTCCACAAGTCATCCCCCCTTACCCACACACTGTTATTAGTTCTCAAAAATATAAAGGAAACACCAGGGATCGTCAAATATAAGAGGAAATTCTTTAACACAAAAAAGATAAAAACAATAGAAAAGCAAAAATCTCAGAGAAACAGACAATCCAGAGACCAAAGTAAATTTCGGAGAAACCATAGCTATCATTCTGAGAGCTGGGAGAAGTAACTAGATGAGATGATGGACAAATCAATTAGCTTGATTGTGGTAATCATTTCACAATGTATAAATTTACAAAATCATTACATTGTATACCTTGAATATATACAATTTTTGTCAATTATATTTCAGTAAAGCCAGAAAAAAGAAGTAAACTTACCTTTTAAGAGGAAATCCAACAAAATTAATTAATAATAATAAAAAAAGAGATCTTGCAACCACAAAATAGAAACAGGAGAGCATAAAAAAAGAACATTCAGAAAACAAAAAAGATACTCTTGGAAATAAAAACTTTCACAGCAGAAATTAAATAATTACAAAAAATTTTAAGCCTATAAATTTAAGGATATTGCCCCCAAATATAACACAAAACATGAAGAATAGAAAATAAGAAAAAAATATGATAGAGGATTAGTTCAAGAGCTCTCCTGTTAAAATAGTCATGGTTCCACAAAAAAGAAAACAGATAAAATTTTACCAAAGAAAATTATCAAAGAAATGCTACAAGAAAAATTTCCAGAACTGAAGACCAAAAGTCACCAAAACTGAAACAGCTCACAGAGTGTACAACTCAATAAATGAAAAGGTAGAATCTGCCAGAACATTGGAGATAAAAAGAAGACCCATAAAACCTCAAAAGAGAAAAAAATAAATCACATACCACAAATCAGGATTCAGAGTGATATTGGACTATGAATATTAATACCAGAATTTGAAGACAATTTATCAATAATTTCAAATTTCTGAGTGAAAAATTTCAAAATGAAAATTCCATACCTAGCCAAACTAATCATATGCCAGAAAATACTGTTATTTTTAGACATGAAAATTCTCAAAATATTTACCTCCTTATACTGAGATGACATTCAAAACTTAAAAATCAGCATAACATGGCACTTCCAATTAGTTCAGAAGACCTATATTAGAATGCATGGCCATTGTTAACACGTGGGGCATAATGTGGACTATGCCTGATTTCCATGAACTCTTTCTTGGCAGTTGTGGGATAACACACTCCAACAAAGCTAAGAAATAGAATAAGAAATTGGAAGACATGGAGTACAAGGTATAGAAGTGAGGTAAAAGCAATTCATAAAAACATGGTAAAGGGAAGCCCCAGGGCTTCAGACATCAGATAGGCTTACAGAGCAAATAATCTGTGTTGGGCCAAATTAAGGAAGGCTGGAGAAATGTCTTTAAGTAAAAAAAGGAACTTGACAGATTTCCTCATGGGTGATGCACTGAGAAAATGTTTATACTTCTCTCAGAGATTTGAGGGAAAATATAGTGATAGGTGCATAGGAAACTAAGCAAATAAAACATAAAGAACATTACTAATATCAGAGAAAAGACAAATAGTACTAAAAAGGAAATACACTCGCATTTTCCTGTATGGGTCCCAGTGAATAATACTTTTTAATCATAATAATATAAACATTGAATATTGATTTAACCAATAATTGTTCTATAATATCCTTGTGCCTGTTCTCTCCCTAACCCAATACATGCATTTAGTCAACAAATCCCACAAATTCTAAGTTATAAGTGGTTTTAAGAGTACCCCTTGTGGGCCCCTGGGTGGCTCAGTCTGTCTCTTGATTTCGGCTCAGGTCATGATCTCAGGGCTGTGAGATTGAGTCCTGGCTCAGGCTCTATACTGGATGTGGAGCCTGCTGGGGATTTTGTCTCTCCATCTCCCTCTGAATCTCCACTCCTTCTCTCTACCCCAGCCCCTCGGTAAAAAAAATTCTTCTCTATCCCATTACCTTAGGCTGTCAAATCTTAACTGGAGGCAGGTAACTCCAGCTGGAGGATCAACTCAATACCAGGGTCCTGACAGAGTCAAGTCCAGGGGCAGAAACTGGAACACTGAAAGCTCACTGAACTAAAACAAAATCAAAATAAAGTTGGGGAGAGTAATCAGGATGGAGGAGAGTAATTACCCAAAGAATTACTTTATTGAAGACAGTGAAAAAAGCAAAGAAACATACGGCAAATTGGTCGAAAACAGACTCTGAATCAAGTTTCTATTACTTATTTGCTTTGTGATGACTTTGTTCTTTTTTCTTTTCAAAAATACTAATATAATAATACATAATAATATTAATACATTAATATTAATACAATAAGGCTTTCCTTACAGGGCTACATGTGAGAATTGCATAATTTGTGACATGTAAAGGCTTGGAATTGTGTCTGGCTTATGGTAAAAGCTCAATAGATATTAGTTATTATTGTTGGCACAGTTACTCTCCAAAGAGGCAGGAAAAGTAGCTTTCAAGTGCTCATGAAATGTTGAATAGAGAATCCAAAATGCAACCACTCAAAGAGATGGAGATGTCGACGTGGACTGGTTAAGCAAGATGGACGTGTTACCTCCTCATTTTGGTTACTGCCACAGCCCCTGAGTTGGTGTCCTTGCACCAGCCCTCTTTCTGGTCTTTTCTCCTTGCTGTGGTCAGAATAAAACACTGCTGAAAACTTTCCAGTGGCTTCCCATGGCTCTCTGGATAAAAATTCAAGCTACTGGCAAGAAATAGAAAGCTGTACAATCACTTATTTCTTCAGTTTCATGTTCTACCTTGCTGCCATGTGTTATCACCCTATTTTCCAGCCTTAGTACTGCTATGTCCACCCCCACGCCCCCAAAGCCAAGTTCGCCAGTGTTTGAACCCATTTGCCTAAAATCTCAGTCCTTCATCCAAATCCATCTGGCTAACTTTCACTCATCTTTCAGGACTCCTTTTAAGATTTAGCATGACTTTATCTCCCTTTTCTTCTCTCACAGAACCTTCTTGGACTTCCCCTTCTAGCACCAAGTTCATCTCTTTGCTTGCTGGGAGGTTTTTGATTACTAATTCAGTCTCCTCCCTAGTCATCAGTCCATTCAGATGTTCTGTTTCTTCATGATGCAGCCTTGGTACATTGTCTGTTTTTGGGAATTTATCCATGTCTTCTAGATTGTCTAATTTGTTGGCATACCATTGATAGTTCTTATCTCACTGTTCATTGGTTTTCGGTTCGTTTGTTTGTTTTGATGTCTTCCTCCTTATTTTAAATCAGAGCCTATATCTTTCACTTTCTGTATCCCCAAATTTTTGACCAACGCCCGACACACAGTAAATGCTGTAATACATGTTTGAAGAACGAATAAGGAGTTTGAGATCGGTAAAACTTGCTTAAAAATACCAAAAGATTTTAAAAGTAGGCCTTTGGTTTAAACAAGTCTTTTGTGGTCTTATCTGCACACTTGCCTAACCGATCATTACTTGATAGTGCTGAATTAAACTTCAGCCCATTCCATAACTAACTGCGAATATTAGCTTCAAGATTTTATTACGTATTTCTAGATTAGGGTTCTTGCAGATTTTATGCATGTCCTACCTTCCTCCTTAGAATTGCCCTTTTCGAAGCTTGACACCATATTCATTTTCCCTGGGTGTTACACCTATGTGTGGATATCCAATATTTTAGAATCACAAAGGTATCAGCCACGTGATTCAACAAGTTTGGCTCATGAACGGACCACATGTTTTGTTTATACCTCAAGGGGTTTAAGCTAATTTGAACTGGTACTTAAAAAAAGAAAAAAAAGGATGGTAGCTATTCTACCCAATGCTGACTGCCTTTGTTTATTGTCCAGGACTCACCTCTTCTCTTTCATTTAAAGTCCACACTCTTGTCTGCGTCTTTGGTTTCCAGCATAAGGTTTCGATTCCCTGAGAGCAATTTCTGGCCTTTTGAACAGTCTTACACAATTAACTCTGTCAGACACCTGTGTGGTATTTATGAAAGCCATGTATTGGCTAGAGCATTTGGTAAGAAAGGGAGAATGTTACCATGAAAATTATGATGCTGTGGGCGCCTGGGTGGCTCAGGGGGTTAAAGCCTCTGCTTTCGGCTCAGGTCATGATCTCAGGGTCCTGGGATCGAGGCCCGCATCGGGCTCCCTGCTCAGCGGGGAGCCTGCTTCCCCCTCTCTCTGTCTGCCTGCCTCTCTGCCTCCTTGTGATCTCTCTCCCTCTGTGAAATAAATAAATAAAATCTTTAAAAAAAAATTATGATGCTGTGTTGAAGATTTTTAGCCTCTATTATTACACTGTAAAATTACTTCAAACAGTCTTATAATTTATCAATAAATTTTAGAGCTTAAAGTCCATGTTTAATGAAATCTTCTAACACTTCAAGGTTATTTCCTTTTAAAAATAAAATAAATATTAATGATTCCTTTTTGATCCAACCTATCCCTCAGCTATTTCCTAAATAATCTGTTCCCAAGGAAACAGCCTGAGCCACGGTGTCTGTGGTTTAACCTCAGTAGGTAAAACTAATTATAAGGACAATAATTTTTTTGTTAGAGAAGAATAGTACTTCTGGACTATTTTTAAAGAAATTCGCTTCTCAATAAGTCATCCAAACTAACTCTTAGAATAGTTTTAGAGAAGGCCCCAAGAGTTATGCTAGTGAATTGATTAGCTTTTAATCCACAAGACTACTTACATATTTGACAGACTATCATAAGTTGTTTTTTTTTCTTTTAAGCAACATGAATAATTTTTGAATCACAAAAATCCCACATCAACAAAACAATGAAAAAAAATCACTTTTTGGCATTTTAACTTTTAAGCATAGAAACATGTGATACCATATTTCTGAAAAAAATTTTTTAACAAGGACATTGAAGCTTAGTTTGAAACATAAATTGTAAAAATAATAGACACATTTATAACTAATTTTGAAATTTAAGGTATGTTAAATCTTGTTACTTTTACATGAAAATTTAAAGCAGTTGCTTCAAAACATTTTGGGAATAAGCAAAGGCCATATTGTTTGAAGGTGACAATAGGTGGTAACAGATGAATCCATTAGCACTAAACTTTGAGTCTCATGTACATTAGTTAACACATTAACATATTTTGACTGGGTAATACACACAAAATTTTATGTATAAACAGAAGATTTCCAAGAGAAAAAAATGTTCTAAGTTAATTGTTCATCATTAGAGCTATGGTAAAATAAATCATAATACATATGCATTGTTGAATATTACATGTACCTCAAAATTATTTTTGAAGAAGTTTCAGTGGCATGAAAAATGTTCTCAATATGATTGAGTATTTAAAGTGATTGGAAATTGGAGCACCTGGGTGGCTCAGCCGGTTAAGCATCCAACTCTTGGTTTTGGCTCAGGTAAGGATCTTATTGGTCATGAGATCAAGCCCCACCTCAAGCCCCATGTTGGACTCCACGCTCAGCCCAGAGTCTGCTTGAATAGTCTCTCCCTTTGCCACCGCCCTATCTCTCTCTCAAATAAATAAATAAATCTTTAAAAAAAATCAAGTGCTTGGAAATTTAGCATAGTACATAGCATGATATATAAATTACCTACTATAATGCCAAATTTTATTTTATTTTATTTATTTTTTTAAAGATTTTATTTATTTATTTGACACAGAGAGAGAGAGATCACAAGTAGGCAGAGAGGCAGGCAGAGAGAGAGGAGGAAGCAGGCTCCCTGCTGAGCAGAGAGCCCAACAAGGGGCTCAATCCCAGGACCTGAGCCGGAGGCAGAGGCTTAATTAACCCTCTGAGACACCCAGGCGCCCCTATGACGCCAAATTTTAAAAAGAGCTAAAAAACAGAATATACAACAGGCTAACAATTTTGTACTACATCTGTTTTTATTAATACATGATTGTATGACCCAGATTTTTTGAATATTTCTAATATACAGATTATTTCTGTAATCAGAAAACACATTTAGAAATTAATATATATAGTCGTCTAGTTGTATAATCATGCATTCTTAAACTGAATAGTTAGCTGAAATAGCTAAATATATTCCTAAATTTATTCTTTTATATTTTTTTACCCACACAAATAGTGGTAAATTTAAGAAATCATATTTTGTGCTAATATTATTGGTCATATTTTCTGGAAAAGGTAAGTTATATTCAGTGAACACACAAAGCATTAGGATGAGGAAGAAATTTCAGTTCAACCTTGTAGAATGGGTTATAAAAGTCATTCACACTATTCTAAGGTATGTAGAGAAAATAAAGATTCATAATTTTGTTTAAAACTACTCTGAGTTTCCCCAAACCCATCCCTTGCTACATGGCAGAGGAAAAACAAAGAGAGAGAGAGAGAGAGAGAGAGAGAGAGAGAGAGAGGGAGGGTGGGAGGAATAAAGGAAGGAAAGGAAAGAGAGAGATTGAGAAAGAGAAGGAGGGAAGGAAGGGGTTAGAAATCGAATTCCAAATCAGTTTAAAAGTTCATCTGAGCCAATAATTTATACGAGGCATCTAGGTGTTACTCAACCTTTCGAGAACATTTGCTCTGTCCTTCAGATTCTTCTCGTCTCCTTACTCCTTTTAGAGCTGGTGCCTAGGGCCCACGAGAATGTCCACATCATCTCTTGGTATTGGAACTAAAGAGGTCCCTGAGGACGTGCTCCTCCTTCGATGTGGATTCACCAATCCTCCTGAAGTATCGCCAGGCTGGGCTCTCCCAGAACAGTCTGCTGGGATCAACTTTTAACCTGTCTGGTCAATACACCTAGAGTATTTTTACCTCTCTTTAGTTGGGACTCAGGGATTGCTTCCTTACTTTATCTTGCTGCCTGACACTGCAGACCCTCTGGACCCCCTAGACTCTAGTGAAGTCTAGAGGCCCCCAGGCAGGCCTGTCTGCTGTCATCTCAGAACCAGGGCCACAGGGAAGCTGAAGCTGAAGCCAGGTTGTATAGAGCGATGTAGGCATCCCTCTGTGTCTAGACTGCACCATGCTTACTGCTCTGTCTGTCATGGTAGAAGCCCCAAGCCTACCTTTCCTGTTACTTCTGAGCCTCCCTGGGTGAGGATCTCATCACAAAAAGGGAGCAGAACCAGAGGTTTGCCATGCTTGTTCCCTAGGGTTCTGTAACCCTGGGATTGGGACCAAAGGGAGAGGAAAGAATGCATGTCTGACTTTGTACCCCCCACATCTTTCTTTCTTTCTTCCTCTTCTCTAGGGCTAGATTAGAAGGACTTTTCTTTAACTGCCCCCTTTCTCTAGCACAGATTGCCCATATCCAAAATTCTGGGATCTAGTTGGCTGGACCTGGCATTTTGAACAATTATATGGGAGCTATAGTTATTTAGAAAAACCTTCTTCTTTCAGCAATGTCTGTCTTTTAAAGCCACTGATACGCTGGGAGATTTGTTTCGGAAGTCACAACATGACATTTTTTTTCTTTCCCCAACATCCTAATTCCCACTTCAGCTCAAGGCAGGTGGATGCCTTGAGCTGTTTGTATGTTGGAAATTTTTAAAAAATAAAATATTAATTTTTTTTCTGAAAATCCTTTCATGTCATTTTTATCACTGCTGACTTAGCACATTTTACTCATGACCAAATTAAGAGAGGGATGGGAAGGCTTCCTAAATTAATGGCTTGAGTGGAATGCTGGTTACTTATGAGGAATTTGAAATACTGGCAAGGTATCTATATTCACAGGTTGAATCATTAATTTAACAGATTATTTATTAAATTCCTATTATAAATTGGACACAATTCTTGGTACCAGGGAAAGACTTGTGAATAAGATAGGTAAGGTCTCTGCTGTCTTTTTTTTTTAATTAAAGGTTTTTATTTATTTATTTGACACAGAGAGAGAGATCACAAGTAGGCAGAGAGGCAGGCAGAGAGAAAGGAGGAAGCAGGCTCCCCGCTGAGCAGAGAGCCCAATGCAGGGCTCAATCCCAGGACCCTGAGATCATGACCTGAGCCGAAGGCAGAGGCTTTAACCCACTGAGCCACCCAGGCACCCATGGTCTGTGCTGTCTTTGAACTTAAATTTCGGGGACAAGGATATATATACATATATGTATATGTGTATGTACATATAGGACAAGGACATACACCCACACACACACACACCGGAAAGACAGACAATGAGAATGTACCTGCATGAAGAAATAAAATAAGGTAATGCAATCCAGGAGACTGGTTGACTTTTACATGGAGTGGTAATCTGAAGCTGCTCAGAGAGTGAGTTTTAAGCTAAAATCAGAATGACAAGAAGGAGTCTGGCATATGAAGATAAGAAAGAAAAGAAATAACCATTCAAAGGGCCCTAGAGGGGAACAAACAGAACTTGGCAAGCTCAAGAATCAGGGAGGAAAACATCTTCAGTGTGGCTTGAGGGTAGATGGCAAAGAGAAAAGTAGAATGAGATTGGAAAGGTCAGGGGGGCAACTATGTAGAGCTTTGTAAACAAGGAGAAAGAGTTCAAATTTTCTACATAGTGCAAAGGGAAGCCATTGGGTGTTTTTAAAGGAGAGAATGATTTTATCTTTGGAGAGACACTGAAGGAGACAAAAGCAGAAGCAAAGGTTGTGACAGAAATCTTGGTGATGGCCAAAGGTGGCGTGAGCAGATGAGGTAGTAGCATAAAGATGGTGGATTTTAATGCATGTTTTGGAGGAAAAATTAACAGGAGTTATTGCTGGGTGAAAGAAAGGAATCGAGAATGATTCCTTTGCCTTTGGCATTTTCTGAAATGATACAGAGAGTTAGGATGAGCATATATCCATTCCCAACCATGCACAACCAGTGGTCCTGGATTCTGTCCTCGATTGTCAGTCTTGGTACAGTATAGGGTGGAAAGGCACAGTGTAAGGTGCAATCCTGTCCTTCCTGGAAGGGAAAGAAGGAATCAAATATCCCACCTGTCAGTGAGTACCTCTGCCAGCCCCTGAATGAGTACATGAAAAGTATTTTTCTGGTAGAGGCTCATGACTGTGGGTAAGCAAAAGAGGTGGTATTCCTTGAAGAGGGTCAGGGCAAAGCTTCAGTTAGGTCCTCCTGGCATTTGAAAACATTAGTCCCTTTCAGGTTCATCTTTTCTCTTTTTATTCCTCATATTCTACTTTCCCATTCCCTAGGCTTCTTCTCCATCTCTTTATTTTTCTTCTTAAACATTGTTAAGTTTGCCCTTCCTCCTCCTCATCACCATCATGGCCACCATTATTTACTGAGTATTAAATAAATAAATGCATACTTTTATGGTCTGAATTACTTCTTTCAACCTCCTTGGGGGAGATATGATTAACCTTCTTGAAAGGTACCCTTGGGCTTGGTGAGATAAAGAAGCTTGCCCAAGGTTACTCGGCCAGGAAGTGGAAAAGCCAAGTGTGGAAACAGGTTTGTCTGACTCGAAGCTTGTGGTCCTCAGCCTGGGCTCTGTCCTGTGGCTTCTCTCTCTTTCCTTCAACTCACTGCCCTTTTTTTCTGTCCCTCCCTCCTTCTCTCTGTCCTTCTCTCCCTTCCCCTGGCCTGTTTCCCTTTCTTCCTTCTCTCTTCCTTTTTCCTTCTTCTGCTTTAGTCCAACTGCCCTGCGTGGTCCCTCACCTCTGTCTTGCAATTACGAATCTGAAATTTGGTGTTATGACAGGTAGAAAATACAAGTCCTAGACTATCAGGGCTGAAAGAACTTCAGTGGCAGAAACAAGATTTCAAGGCAGGTTGATGGAACTTCTACTCCACAAAATCGTCGCTTCTGACATATAAATACAGACCAGGGAAGGCACCATCTTTTGGCATTGTCACCCGTGTGGCTCCTGCTCTGGTTCTACCACTCAGAGCTGCACCATTCGTAGAGACTATGCTCTGTACTGGCCTCCCATCCAGTCCCTCTGCACTTGAGGGACATTTGTCACCTGCCCAGCCAGGATTATAAGTACTTACAAGATCATTTTTCTTCTTCCCATATTACCTGCCATGTATAATTCAAAATGAAAAGGAGCCAAAAAGAACAAAAATGTTTAAAAAAATCACAGTTATTCTATAATATTTCTATGCTTAAATATGCAAAGCTCAACTTCATTCTAAAAAAAAGCATTTGCACCTCTGGTTTGCTACTGTTCCAAGAACAATCTTCCAAGAACTATGCAGGAATCCGACAGCAGAATGCAGGTAACAGGAGAATGGCTACGGGCAGGTTAGGAAATGAGCAGAAGAATATAAACCTAAAAAGGGGTGATATAGATAATAAATTTATCTTTCACTTGCTCTGGGCTAGGCAAGAGATAAACTATTTACATTTTGTTCTTACAACAAACATTTTTGATAATTGCTAGTATTATACCTCTTCCACTGATGAGTCTCCAGAATAGCAACAAAGTTTCCAGGAGTTGGATCTGGTTCTACTTTTATTTAGTTATTTACTTATTTTAATTTTAAAATTATTTTTTATTTTTAAAATTTTTATTATTTTTTAAAGTTTTTATTTATTTATTTGTCAGAGAGAGAGCGTGAGCACAAGCAGGGGGAGCAGCCAAGGGAGAGGGAAAAGCAGACTCCCTGCTGAGGAGGGAGTCTGATGCGGGGCTCCATCCCGGGACCCTACGACCATGACCTGAGCCGAAGGCAGACTCTTAACCGACTAAGCCACCCAGGCGGCCCCGAGTAAGCTTTTAAAGCACATTCTGTCTTACAAACAGAGTGGATACCACTTTTTAAAATAAATATTTTATGCTTTAAAACATTCAGATAACTGTGGTATTATTGTCTTAACCTGTTTTACTTTTTCTAAACAAACTTTCGGAAAGTCATTATGTCAGAACTTCATCAGTTAGCATTTTTGGTAAACACTAGTAATAGATATTATTGCTGTGAAACAAGCTCTTCTAGATATCTTTCCGCTCCTAGCTGTCCATGTTTTTTAGTATATTTATAAGCCATGCCCTCAGGAATTTTGACACATTTTAAGAAATAAAATGTGGAGTAATTTATATTTGAGGTGGTTGTAGACTTTATGTGGGCTTTGGGATTTGTAACCTGTAAGCCATGATATGGAAAAGAGAAATTTCCAGTAATTTGCTATGTCACTAGACAAGAATCCTTCAAGGACAGTGTCATGTATTGTCACTGTATATAGATTTCCACGTGAATTGGTTGTAGCCATTTCTCAGGTATATCAGAAGATCAATGGCAGGTGACAAGAGCTTCTACTAGAGCCCCAATAAACATTCCTACCAGATATGAAAATTCAGCCAGAAGGTAAAGGGCTTAAACTTCATTGAATGGAGGAAGGGAAGGAAGTTCGCAAAGAAGAAAGACTAGAAATATTGTCTTTCTTTATTCAAGTGGGGAAAAATGAAATCCAAAAGAAGGTAGGAAACTGCCAAGGGCATTCTGGGAGCCTATTTTACTTCCTCGTAACAAAATCAAAATTCTTCCAGTGGTAGCTGCAAGAGCATATCCCTTTCCTCTGCTAAACCACCCAAGCTCTGAGAATATACCTGTAACTATAAAGGCAGCTCTTCAGGAATGCCTTATTGTAGCTTGTTTAGAACCAATGAGCAGTGCAATATTCATTCATTAGTCTTTGTTAATAGCTTGAATGCCTTATTCTCTCTGAAATGTAAAGGCATTCTGAGCATGTAGCGAGGATTTCTAATCACAAACAGTGATTGCGGAATATAAAACACTTGTCTGAAAGTGGTATAAAAACACCCAGACACTGATAAATCTTAAGTGTTGCTCTGCTGTTTGCTCAGGAATAATGGTAATATACTCTAAGAGACAAAGTGCCATTGACCTTTCTTAGCATAATATTAACTAATTATTCAAGGTCAAACTTTCAGAGTTCTGTTGTATTTTAGATTTAATGATAAATTATGATAGTCATGTAAGATGACTAAATAGTTCATCTAATCCAATCATCATGGAATTTTAATTCTATGTTCATATTTTTCAAATTATAGGCCTGCCTCATTTTATGGCAGTTCACTTTTTGAACTTCAAAGATATTGTGTTTCTTTGTTTTTTGTTTTTTTTTTACAAGTTGAAGGTTTGTGGAAACTCTGTATCAGGGAAGTCTATCAGCACCATTTTTCCAACAGCATTTGCTTATCTCATGTCTTTTTTTCACATTCTTGTACTTCTGGCAATATTTCAAATATTTTTTATCATCATTTTGTTACAGTGATCTGTGATTGGTGATCTTTGATGTTACTATTGTAATTGTTTTGGGATGCCACAAACCATGCCCATATAACTTAATTAATATTGTGTGTGTCCTGACTGTTCCACTGACTGGCTGTTCCCACCTCTCTCTCTCTCTCCCTCTCCTCAGAGCTCCCTATTCTCTGAGCTACCACAATATTTTAATTAGACCAGTGATAACCTTACAATGGCCCCTAAGTATTCAAGTGAAAGGAAGAGTCACATGTTTCACTTTAAATCAGAAGCTAGAAATGATAATAAGCTTAGTGAGGAAGGCATGTCAAAGCCAAGACAGGCTGAAAACGGCCACTTGCACCAAACGGACAAATTGTGAATGCTAAGGAGAAGTTCTTGAAGGAAGTTAAAAGTGCTACTCTGATGAACACACAAATGATAAGAAAGTGAAATGGCCTTATTGCTGATATGGAGAAAGTCTGAGTGGTCTGGATAGAAGATCAACCCAACCACGATATTCCCTAAACCAATGCCCAATCCAGAGCAAGGCTCTAACTCTTCAATTCTATGAAGGCTGAGGGGGGTGAGGAAGCTGCAGAAGAGCTTGAAGCTAGCAGAGGTTGGTTCATGAGGTTTAAGGAAAGAATCCAACTCCCTATCAGTGAAGATAAAGCAGCAAGTGCTGATCCAGAAGCTGCAGCAAGTTATCCAGAAGATCTAGCTGAGAGAATTCATGAAGGCAGCTACATTAAACAACTGATTTTCAATGAAGACAGAACAACTGTCCTTTTTCCACTGTATATGCTCAGTTCCTTTGTAAGTAAATTAATTGGCTATATATGTGTGGGTTTATTTTTGGGCTTTCTATTCTGTTCCATTGATCTATATGTCTGTGTTTAGCCAGTGTCATACAGTGAAAGAAATCAGGGAGCACGATGCCTCCAACTTTTTTCTTCTTTCTCAAGATTGCTTTGGCTATTCGGGGTCTGTTGTGGTTCCATACAAATTTTAGGATTGTTCTAGATCTGTGAAAAAATGCCATTTGAATTTTGGTTGGGTTTGTATAGAATCTGTAGATTGCTTTGGGTAGTATGGGCATTTTAATGATATTACTTCTTCCAGTCGATGAGCATGGAACATCTTTCCATTTATTTGTGTCTTCTGCAACTTCTTCCATCAATGTCTTATAGTTTTTGGTGTATAGGTTTTTCACTGGATTAAGTTTATTCCTAAATATTTTAATCTTTTTGATGTAACTGTAAATAGGATTGTTTTTTTAATTTCCCCTTATGCTAGTTTGTTATTAATATATAGAAATGGAAGAGACTGCTGTATATTGGTTTTGTATCCTGCAACTTTACTGAATTCATTCACTAGTTCTACCAGGTTTTTGGTGGAATCTTTAGAGTTTCCTATATATTGTATGTAACCTGTGAATAGTGACAGTTTTACTTCTTTCTTTCTGATTTGGATGACGTTTATTTCTTTTTCTTGCCTAATTGCTCTGGCTAGGACTTCCAATACTATGTTGAATAATAGTGGCAAGAGTGAGAATCCTTTTTTTGTTCCTGATCTTACAGGAAAAGCTTTCAACTTTTTCACCATTGAGGATGATATTAGCTGTGGGTTTGACATATATGAATTTTATTGTGTTGAGGTACATTCCCTCCATACCCACTTTGTTGAGAGTTTTATCACAAATACATGTTGAATTTTGTCAAATGCTTTTTATGCATCTATTGAGATGAAAATATGATTTTTTCCCTCATTTTTTTAATGTGGTGTATCATGTTGATTGATTGTGGATGTTGAAGAGTCCTTACAGCAAGTGGAATACCACTTGATCATGGGGTATGGTTCTCTTTAATGTAATGTTGAATTTGTTTGTTTGCTAATATTTTGCTGAGGGTTTTTGCATCCATGTTCATCAAAGACATTGGCTTATAATTTTCTTTTCTTGTGATACCCTTGTCTAGTTTTTAGTATCAGGGTGATTTGGGCCTTATGAAATGAGTTTGGAAATATTACCCATCTTCTATTTTTTGGAAGAGTTTGAGGAGGATTAGTATTAATTCTTTGACCATTTGGTCAAATTAGTGATTTAAAGATATGGTTTCATAAACATGTCTAGTATTTGGTAAAGACAAGTAAAATCACACCTACTGGAAAGAACATACTAGATATAAAGAATATATTATATATATTGCACACTAATTCATGGCTGGTGCATTCCTGTTGCCAACAAATCTCAACCCTGGAGGGTGTGCAATGCAACCTAGAGGAGAATCAAATATTTCAAACATGCATTTGGTACATGCCTGGGAAGCTAGGTTAAACTGAACAGAGTACAGTACAATTTATACTCATGTGATGAATTATGTGTCTGGATTATGTGGTGGAAGGATGGTGCTGAAAACAAAGCAACCTTTGAGACCTCTGGAAAGTTTTTCAAATTGGCCTAAGGGTTTCAGCCATCAGAGCTAACATTTAAAGGGAGCCTTTCTGACTTGGAAGAGAAAGACTCAGGAGTCCTTTTTCACAGTCTCTTACTATCCAATTCCTTTCCACCAAGGACTATGACATTGACAACTCTAAATAAAGGGAAATCTCAGGAACCATAGATTTGTTGAATCATGGAATTAATACTGACAAATAACAAAGCTTAAAAAATATAGCTGCAGCTCAAAGATTACAGACTTTGTGGTGTTTATGCTATCATTTATTTAAGATGCAGGGCTATTTTGATTTACTAAGGCAACTTTGAAAAGTCTTGATAAAAGATAGTCACAATACATGAAAACAGAACACAATAGCCAGGGCTGTACATAGCTCACAAATCTCTCTCCAGCTCTTTCTACCTTTGTAAGCTAGAAACACAGTGCAGAAAAAAGAAAGTATTCACTTATTTTTCCATTTTCCATTTTCTACTATTTCTTGGTTAAAACCGTGATTTGAGTTCAAGCATGGAAACAACTCTTTCAGGTGAATTTTCTATTAAAAAAACCCAACAACATACATTTAATATCTTCCACAAACTTTTATAATTTGTCTTGTCTATTTTATCTCTCCCCACCTACTTGTCTGTTTATCCATTTATTCACTGCTCATTCAACACATTATCCAATGTCTAACCTCATGTCCTCATACATCCTAGGACTTCAAACATTTGTCAGTCAATTAATTGATTTCCGATATTTCCCTAGTCACCACCCAGAATACCTAGGAAAGACAGCTACTCACTGTCACTACTATCCCAGGAGAATTTCCAGGAGACAGGCAGCATCCTCCTGCCTGAGAGTTTAGTTTTCCATGTCTCTCCACTGATTTGTTCAACTTGTTTCCATTTTATGATGAGAGCCTCAAGCTCATCATTAAATGTCTGAACCCAGAAATACAAACACCAAAAAATCCTTCAAGTGAAGACATGGGAAGCTCACATCCCTCTGGGTTTGGGTGAAGCAGGTAACCTATTGCTTATCTCTTGCATCTAGCCAGCTGACTTTAACATAGTTACCGTGTGCAGA
Organism: Ailurus styani; assembly: GCA_002007465.1. NCBI lineage: Eukaryota > Metazoa > Chordata > Mammalia > Carnivora > Ailuridae > Ailurus > Ailurus styani. The sequence goes on from LNAC01000422.1 coordinate 1,222,556, forward strand.
AAGGAAAGGGAAGAATCTAACACCATGACAAAAACTAAGAGAACTACCTACAATTATCCTCATCTATAGTATGCTACTTAATTCTATGTGATAATCATGATGGAAAATTGTTCCTCCCCCTTTTTTTTTCATTACAAATCACCGTTCATTGCTGATACCTAAAACTAGGGCACTATCCGTGATCATAGATTCCTCTCCCACAATATCTAATCCAGGGAATCTCAGCTTCGACACCATGGACATTTTCAGTTGGATAATTTCTGTTGTGGGGAGTGGGGGCTGCCCTGTTCACTCTAGGATGATCAGCAGCTTGGCTGGCCTACTAGATACTAGTAGCACTTCCCAGTCACGGCAACCAAAAATGTCTCCAGGGTTGAAAACCACTGAATCTAACAGCAAGCCCTGAGAGCTGACATTCCAAAATTTATCTCCCACAAAATCCACAACTGGCCCAGATTGCAGCCCTCAGCACTCGCTTGGGCCACAGCAGTAACTTTTCAACCATGTTCCCTTCAGTCCCTTTTCTGCTCCACAGTCAGTGTGATCTTTGTAAAACCTCAATCAGATTCCATCATATCTCTTTTTAAAACCTTCCAGTGGCTTCTCACTATACTGGACCTATTCTCCATATCATCTCCTAGCACTCTCCCCTCATTCACAGATCTCTGGTTTCCCTGGCTTTATACCATTTTTTGACATTGCCAGCTTTCCTCTCTCGGGACATTTACATTACATGCTTTCCTTGGAATGCTGATTCTTTTGTCATACTCAAGGGTTTGATCCCATATCTTTTCTTAAAAGATTTTATTTATTTATTTGAGAGAGACAGCGAGAGAGAGAGAGAGAGAGAGAGGACACAAGCAGGGGCAGAGGGTGAGGGAGAAGCAGACTCCCCTGCTGAGCAGGGAGCCTGACTCAGGGCTCAATCCCAGGACCCCAGGATCATGACCTGAGCCAAAGGCAGATGCTTAACCGACTGAGCCACCCAGGTGCTCCCCCCATATCATTTTTTAGTGAGTTCTTCCCAGACCATCCTATGTAAATAATTCCCCTCTTTCCCAAATACTGTGTGTAATTACCTTGAATTAATTTTCATTGCAGTTACATCTGTCACCTCTATTTGAAATTATATACCTTTTCATCTTTCACTTGTCTTATCTACCATAATGTAAGCTCCATAACAGTAGGTATCTTGTCCCTCTTGTTTACAGCTATATCGCCCGTGGCCTAGAGCAATCACCTGGAATGTAATCAGTACTTAAGAAATATTTGTTGAATGAAAGAATAACTGAATGTCATAAATAATAACTGTTTCCATTTAAAGGAGAACATATTCTTCATTTTGAAATAATATGTAATATTTATATGATTAAATCTACTCAAAGCAATCCCAAGTTTTATTATCTCACCCAGAGTTAAAGCAAAAGCCTTCCAATGACCTGCAAGACCCCACAGGCTCTGGACCACTACTATCTTCCCAACATGATTTCCTAACACTTGTATCTCAACACTTTAGCCATAAGCTGACAATTCCTTCTGTTGCTAAAACACACCAAGCACATGCCCATTTCAGAACCTTTGTACCCACTGCTTCCCAGCCTGAAGGCTGCATGCCAGGTGGCCTAGGACTCACCATCTCACATCCTTCAGGTTTTTGGTCAAGTGTCCTCTTGTTAGAAGGGCTGGTTCTGACTACCTTATATAGAAGAGTAAGGAAGAAAACAGTCTTGTCAACCATCAGCTTGGAGCTGTCCTAGCTGTAGCAAAAGCATTCTCTTTTGAATATGAAAAATTTTATAGAACAGCAACATTAGACAAGGCTACCCCGGGACATGATAGGTCAAGATATAAACAAGACTACCCAGTAATTGTGTGTGAACAGAGAGAGAAGAAACATTGTCAAACATTCTCCTTGTTCTTGGTAATCATGAGTGACGGCTCTCTATTTATTCAGCCTCTGCCCTACTTTGTTCCCTCTACTTTACATTTAAAATTAAGATTATTAAGGCAGTCATAGAATTGCTTCAACTTTTTGACAGTAGTCAATCAAAAGGAAAACCATATTTCTTTGAAATGTCCTCAAAACCATCTAACACAATCTGAAATCCAATAATAAGCCCCTCATAATTAATAACCTTTTATTGAGACATTCCACAGTTCTCTATGGTGTGATCTCCTTCACTGCAAAGAGTTAATAAACCCAACTTTTTTCAACTACAAGTGTTTTATGGTGGGTTCTGCCCGGAGGGCATCAACAATAGCTACCTCCAACCTCAAAGAAAGTTCTGTAAGATTTTAAGTAAAATGACCATATAAGTCAGTTTTCTGGGAGAATCCAAGTTTATAAAACCTCTTGCTTAATGTGTGCCATTAGGTCAGTGCCATCTTTCATTCTCAAAACTCTCCCAATTTGGAAGGTAAATTATATAGTCACCATGCCTTTAATCTGTAATTTTTCACAATAGTGTTTGTTATCATCTGGAACATTATACATTTATTTTCCATGTTCCTTCTCTCTTCCTGGCCTCCTATTAAAATGTAAGTTCCATAGTACAAGAACTTTACCTATTTTTTTTTATTGTTCTATCACCTAGAATAGTTCTTGGAACACAGATGCTCCCAGTAAATATCTGTTGAATGAATTAACTAATGAAAAGTTATAATACTACAAGAGATCTTTGCATTGTGAACATTTAAAAAATCATCCCGGCACACAAAACTCAGTCATTTCTAAATACTAACATGTAGAAACTGAGATTAAAATATAGAACCATTTATGCTTACTCCGAAGACAATGAAAACTTAGATTTACATGTAACAATATTTGTACAGGGTTTGCATGTTGAGAATTAAAAAATGCTGACAAAAGAAATAAAAGAAGTCTTAAAAACTGGAAGTTCATAAATTGGAGGACTCAATTGTAGTAAAGATGTCAATTCTCCCCAGATTGAGCTACAGGCTTAATTAAAATTTCTATCAAAATCTCAGCAAGGCTTTTATAGACATAAACAAGCTTATTCTAAAATTTATGTAGAAAGGTACAGAGGCATTGGAATAGCAAAAACGATCTTGACACATAAGAATAAAATGGAATCACTCTAATCTTCAAGCCTACTGTGAAGCTATAGTAATAAAAACAGTGAAGGTCCATTGAACAGAATAGAGAATCAAAAAACAAACTCATGTACATATGCCCAACTGATTTTACGCAGAGGTTTAAAAGCAATTTAATGGAAGAAGGACAGTTTTTCCATCAAATGGGGCTATACCAATTAGACTTCCAAGGGGGGAAAAAAAGAATTTAAATTTAACCTCGCACCCTATTCAAAAACTAATTCAAAATTAAACTTGGACTTTCAAGTAAAATCTAAAACTGCACAACTTTTAGAACAAAAATAAAAGAAAATCTTTGGGGTCTTGGGCCATGCAAATAGTTCTTAGACTTGACATCATGAAGCACAGTGCATAAATGGAAAGATTAATAATTCAGATGCTCAGAAATGTTTGTTCTGTGAAAGATCCTGTTAAGGGATGAAAAAACAAGCTACAAAGTGGGAAAAAAAATATTTGTAAACTACACATCCAACAATGGACTGTTATCTCGATATATAAATTTCCCTCAAAATCACAGTTCAAAAAAATCCAATGCGAAGGATGGTCAAGGGGGTGCCTGGGGTCTTAGGGACCAACTCTTGATTTTGGCTCAGGTCATGATCTCAGGGTCATGAGATTAAGCCCCGCATCAGGCTCTGCGTTGAGCGTGGAGACTGCTTAAGATTCTCTCTCCTTCTCCCTTTGCCCATTCCCCACCCCCTTTCTCTCTATCTCTCTTTCAAAGAAAGGAAGGAAGGAAGGAAGGAAGGAAGGAAGAAAGAAAGAAAGAAAGAAAGAAAGAAAGAAAGAAAGAAAGAAAAGAAAGAAAGAAAATGGTCAAAAGACATGAAGAGACATTTCATTGAAGATGATATACAGATGGCAAATAAGTACATGAAAATATGATTAACCTTATTGAAGGTTATTTGGGAAATCCATTAGGAAAAGGCAAATTAAAAGCACAATAATACAATGAGATATCACTATCTACTTGTCAGAGCAGCTAAAATAAAACTTAATGACAGCATCAAATGCTGGCAAGGATGCAGAGAAAGGCAAAATAAATAGAGAGCAACGTTACATTCACTCTGGAAAACAGTTTGGCAGTTTCTTATGAAATAAAACATATAATTATCACATGACTCAAAATTATTCCCTTCAGCATCAGAGAAATAATAGCTAGGTGCACACAAAAATCTATAATAATGTTCATAGCAGTCTTACCCATGATAGCCAAACAGTGGAAACAACCAAGATTCTCTAAATGAATGCATGGTGCAAACTGTTGTACCTCATATATGAGAATACTACTCAGCAAAGAAAGGTAAAAACTATTGATAAACACAAAACTTGGATATATCTCCAGGCCTGAAGGAATTCTTCTAGACTGACACAGCTTGACCAAGGCACAGGGGGTTTGGGAGGCCACTAGGTGGATTTCAGTCAACCCAGTTCCCTTGGTGGAGTTTCAGTGGTAAGTCACAGCCCTAGCAAAGAAGGGAATACGATATACTCTGGGTAAAACACTAGTGACCCAGTTGAGTTGACTAGAATTTGAATCCAAAATCATGCAAGCCTTTTAAAAAGCCAAGAATGCATGGAACTTTTTGTTTTATCTGTTGTTATTGTTTGTTTTGTTGCAAAGCAGGATTCTCTGCTGCATATAAGATCAGCCAGTGTTAGAAATATATTCACAAAACCACAAAGTCTATGGAAATTTCATGTGAAACTCCTCTTTGAATCACTGAGCATGTCAAACAGCAACAATGAAACCTCTTACTACCGGAGATTCTCATGAAGGCTGTGGCGTGAGGCTACCAACACTTTGCTTGCAAATGAAACACAAGAGATTTTTCAGAATGTTTCTCCTTCAATTCTAAGTTAAGTGCTAAACTGATCATATAGAGTCAATACCAAATTCATGATTTAGAAAAAAAAATCACCCCTTTTTGCAACTAGTAGTGATGTATCTGTTGAAGAATAATTGTGCTCGGTTCTGTGTTCATTCTCGATATGGACAAGTAAGTAATATTTTCACAATCCAGGAAGATCACTAGAAAAGCCCAGCAGTATATTTGAAGGTTTGTCAAAATTATTTAGAGTGAACAAACTAAATTGGAAAAGATATTATTAGAATGTTCACTGACATTACTCTAAAAATTCTGGGTTTGTGATCAATATTCTTGATAAAATTAAATGAAGAAAATGTAAGGTTTTGGGGAATTCTCTGCATTTTCATCTTGCAAACACTGGCCTCCAAACCACAGTATTTATTTGCCTTCCTTGATATAGATCTGATCACTGTTCACAAAATTCTTCTGTCACTATAGATTAAAAATATGTCTATATTGTGATATTTAATTCTGTAGAGCGATCATTACAGGAAAATATGTTTCATCAGATCTGTGACAAAAAATCTGCATTGTTTCTGCATTCTTAGAGCAAGGAAAAAAGTTTAAGTAGGTCAAAATGTAAAAAGTAATTTTTGAAAGAGTTTGGTGAATTTCCCAGAGATATTTGAAGTTTTATGCATTAATAGAGAGCACAAACACCATATCATTGCTTAGTAGTATTTATCATGTGTATTGTTAAGTTATGATCAAGATCAGGGACTCAGGAATCAAAGAGCTCCAGGATCAAATCTGGATTCTGTCATTTGGTAGATGGGTGACTTGGGGCAAGTTAGTCAATCTCTCAAAATCTCAGTTTCTATACCTTGCTAAACCTCATTTCTAAAATAAAGATTATAATCCTAACTACTTCATTCAGTTGTTTTGAAAATTAAGTCAGAAAATCCAAAGAAGCCAAGTTCTCTTGCAAAATTAATGCAAAATGCTTAGCATAATGGCCACATGGTAGGTATTCAATGAAGTATTATTTTTATTGCTTTAAGTGCAAACCAACTATTACTATAGGAATTGGTGCTAATTTATCTGTCTGTATTCTGTGAAAAAAAATCTTCTCAAGGAGAACATTAAATTATATTTAATTTTTCTGTAAATTGAACCCAGACAGTATTTTCCTATCATGATGCTGAAATTTCTCACTTTGAATTTTATAAGGAGCTATATTTTTAATCATTTTCAATCTTTTCCAGGCTCTATCTAAAAAATTTTGAAATCAAGTTGGACTTGTTCATCTTAGATAATTGCTAGAAAACCACTATAAAGAGAGATATTAGTTTCTCTTTTGCCACAAAACACTGAAACTGACCTATACCCTGCTCAAATTTTATACTTCCTTGGATAGAAAAGTTTGTGACAACCAAGCAAGGTCAAGACTCAAATTTATACCATATGGTACGGTCAACAAAAATATATCTTTTGATGTAAAATTTATTTTACCATTGCCTTAATTTTTAAGTCATGCTATTTACATATTTTTAGATTTCATGTAATATAAAAGGAGGAAATAAAATTTTATTTATACAAAAGAGTACAGGTTTTAAAAGGCTGAGAAAACTGATCTGAGCCTATGAATATGGTAATAATTCAACAAAACCTGTATTTGTTTATTCTAAGGTCAGCTTTCTTCTAACTATGCTATATGTAGCTGTTTGCCTATGATCTTTCAAAGTTGAAAGATAGAATCCATATTCTCTATCAGAAAATGCAGTCTCCCTAAATTCCATGTTCTTGTATAAGAAGATCAAATTTGACCTTAGTCAAATATAGTTCACCTGGAAAGCATTAAATTGATATAACATTGAAAATTAAAATGCATGAATATTTATATATTTAATCTCTTAAAGATTTTTCTTAGGTACAAGTTATACACACACACGTGTGTGCGTGTGTGTGTGTGTGTGTGTGTGTGTGTGTATTTTATGCCAAGGGCCATCTCTATAAAATGTAGAGCTGTTGTATTTCTCAAACAGTATTTTCCAAATCAAAACCATTTGTTAGCAGAGATTTCTGTTCACCCTAGGGGACAATTCCATTAGGCTCTATTTTCCTGGCTATGACCTAGAATTTACAGTGTGAGAATAACTTAAGATCTAAATATTTGCGAATCATCCCTGTATTGTAACTAATTCTTGTTATACTAAAATTTTCCATGATTACTTGAACTATTAATATGTGTAATCAATCACACAGAAAGCTGTAGAATCTGCTTGTTACATTCTGGAGCTGTTTTTACAACATAATGGATGTGTGTATTTTGCCAATAGTGAGTCCTTCAACAGGGCAATTACTACAAATTGAGTGTACCAATATTAGCATCAAGGGACATATTCATAGAACACACACCAACACTCTTACAGAAGTCATACATTTGCTAGCATGGCAAAGTGAGGAACAACAGAATGGAGAATTTTATTTATAGGTGAGTGTCCAGGAAAACCCACTGAAAACGCATAGACCACCTTGGAAAACTATTCAAGGGCATTTTTCATTTTAAAAAGTTATTCAAGGCCAAGCTATACATAGATGGAAGAACAGGACTTTCAGATAATAATTCAAGGACAGATTTTCAGATGCTATCTATCAAATTAAGCCAAGGTTATATGCATATTTTTAGTTATTTCATATGCAATTTAGGAAAAAACCCAAGATATGCATAATCCTTAAACATTTTTATCTCAAGTATTACTCACAAGGTCATCCTTTGATGAACAGCAACAAGCAAGATTACAGTTCTCTTTGAATTTTAGTTTGCAAAGGAAAATCGTCACATTCAGAAAAGAGATTATATCCCTCCAGCCGCTTATACAGGGACATAATTAACGGTACAAAGTCACAGACAAATTATTCCACCCAGCCCGTATTGAGTTTCATATGAGATCAGTGAAGTTTATTTTATTGTTAGGAGTAGTTACTACCTCATAGTTTAGCTAATCCCAAATTTGTGCTTCTTTTTTTTTTTTTTTTTTCCAATTTAGTAGGCTCCACACTGGGCATGGAGCCCAGCACGGGGCTCAAATTCATGACCCTGAGATCAAGACCTGAGCTGAGATCAAGAGTTGGACACTTAACTTACTGAGTCACCCAGGTGCCCCATATGCTTCATCTTTTAAGAATTCTTGCCAACTCACTATCAACACATGCACACACTAACTCCCAGGTATCAGGATCCCCAGTTAAGGTCCAATTTTCATATCTCCCCATCAAATTGTGTCCTTTTTCAGCATATTACTTTTCATTGTGTGGGTATGACAATAGGTAGTAATTGGTCATCAGTTAAGTAAGTTGACTAGTGGTTGTTTTGCTAAGCAACTGTAACTTTTAATATTCTACCTAATGAAATAGATATTATTATGCTCACTTTTCTGAGAAAATTGGGACTCAGAAAACTGGCCTTCAAACCTAGGTCTCCCAGGTAAAAAAATCTCATCCACTTTCAGTTATACTGTCTTTTCCAAAGTATGTTTTAGGATATTAATAGGTGTTTTATTCAAATAAACCTGGGAAATGCTGGGGTTTTATAAAAATTGACAGTTTCTTCACCAACAGAATTCCCAGAGCTAAAGAGGTTTACAAATCACTAAGAGGAGGACGATGTTTATACTAATTCCAAACGTTATTAATATGTAGTCAACCATTCTCCCCATTCAGACTATATTTTCTGAATGTACTTTGAGAAAAACAGCACTGAAATAGATGTGTTTTTCTGTATTCATTGATTTATTGTATTCAAAGAACCTGTACAGTTTGCAAACTTGTGTTCTTCCTCAACTTAACAAAAGTTTCTTCTATTATTTCTTATTCATTATCATGACCTATCCTCCTATTCTCTACATATTTGGGGAATCCTTATATATCTAACTTTTCTCTTGTCTTTTTCATAATGTCAATATTTTTTAGCATCACATATGGATTTCTTGAATTTTTCATCTACCTTGTTAACTCAAATTTGGGGGACGATCTAACTTGCTCTTTACTACCCAATATCTATTTCATTTTATTTTTTATGCGGTAAAATATATATAGCATAACATTTACATTTTAACCATTTTTAAGTGTGCTGTTCTGTGGCATTAAATATATACACATTGTTACACAACCAACACTGTCATACATCTCCAGAACCTTCTCATTTTCCCAAACTGGAAGTCTGTACCCATTAAATATTAACTCCCCATTGCCTCTCCTCTCCTGACCCCAACCCTGGAAACCACCCTTCCACTTTATGTCTCTGTAAAATTACTAATCTAGGTACCTCATATAACTAGAATCAGAGTATTTGTCCTTTTGTGACTGGTTATTTCACTTAGCATAATGCCTTCAGGATTCACCCATGTTGTAGCATGTGTCAAAATTTCCTTCCTTTTCAAAGCTGAATAATATTCCATCATCTCTACATACCACATTTTGTTTATCATGCATCTGTTGATGGACATTCTTGTTGCCTTCGTTTTGGCTATTGTAGATAAGGTCACCATGAACTTCAGTGTACAAGTATCTGTTTGATTCCCTGCCTTCAGTTCTTTGGGGTATATACCTAGAAGTGGAACTGCAGGATCATGTGGTAATTCTATGTTTAATTTTTGAGGAACTGCCATGCTATTTATCATAGCAGCTGCAACACTGACCTTTCTACCAACAATGCACAAAGCTTTCAATTTTTCCACATCCTGACACTTGTTATTTTCTTTTTTGTTGGTTTGTTTATAATAGTCACCTTGGTGGGTGTGAACTGACATGTGTTTTAAGGACCAATTCAAATACTGATTGTGTTAGCCCCCAAAGACAAGCACTTATTTACCAAATGATCATAGGTACCTACCAGAGGATGTGGTACATACTGATGCTTAGTAAATGTTTCTTATATAGTTAGAGATAAGTTTAGATTCAAGGAGAAAGCCTAGAATGGAGAGATGAGTTTGTATTTTGTCCATTGGTTCAGTGGGACCCACTGTGAATTTAGAAAAAGTAGATGAGGTGAAAAATGGATATTTGTCTTGAGAAAATTTTTCTGGAGGTGAGTCCAAGTAGGAAATGACAAGACCAGTCATTAATTCATAAGAGAATAAAGTAGAGTAAAATCAACTCAAGAGGGTTTGTAAAGTTAAGAGCCAGAATCTGACAAAAGAGAAGAAGTAAAAGATGACTCTAAAGAAGTAAAAGATTTAACATCTTCGGAGACTGTCAAGCACCATGGCCACCGATGGAAAATTTTAAACTAAGTGTAAAGGCAATGTGTTTGTACTTTCTACTGTTTTGCTACCATTTTTAGGCAAATCAGCTCAGGACTCTCTTGGTCCATCTTTTCTACTTCTGCTAATGCCCTTTCTCAGGGTTCTATTTTGGACAAGAATGCGCTCTTCTTCCTGTCCACAAACCATTGGCCCTTTTGTCTCCATCACTGATCCATCTTACAAAACTCCAACTTCTATGGGAGTTTTACCAAGTTTCTTTTCCTAACCTTTGTTTCCTAAACCAGTGTGTGCAACAAAACAGCCTCTTTGGACAAGCCTTGTCCACAAATGCAATGAAATGATTTCTTCAGTATTTGCTCCTTTGTCCTTATGTCCTCTCCATGACTTTATTCATAAATACTGTTTGTGAAACTGTGAGCTCTCATAGAAAAAACAAAACGAGACATTTTTTTCAGTATGCTTCTGAAAAGCCCCGAACCTGATACTCTAGACGAAACCAAGTTTAACAGGTTATGCCCCTTCCTGATTAAATTACATGTCTCAGAATAGACTTATAAAATCCTTGATTCATCTGAAATTCATCAGTGGTCAGAATGATGTTTTAATTCTCTCCATCTCCCCAGGGACATCTAAACTAACTAGAACACAGATCTGAAAACAAATAATGGAGTTTAAAACCCAACATTTTCAGCAAAATGACATATTGCAATTTGACTTTATATGATTTTCTTACGTGTCCATATTGATAAATAGGGACAGCATGAACCACAGAAAACTTCCAAATTCCATTTACGACAAAAAAAAAGTTGCCCTTTCCTCCCACCTTGAATCAGAGTTGCTCATAAGAAACAAAATTTATATTTAAGTTTCACCTCATTTCATATTCCCTGAGCTCTTCTCAGCGGCTAACGACCAGTTAGCACACACTATAATCCAGGCACTCTGTTAAGCACTGTATACATACTATCATATTGAATTCTACTATCATATTTAACTTTTGGAAGTGGCTTTTATTATCCTCTGTTTACAGATAAGAAAAATGAGGTTTTGTGAGGAAAATAATTTACTCAAAGTAAATCCCTAAGAAGTAACAGAGCTACTTACTAAAGTTCCCAAAATATAACAAAAACAGAAAAGTGGAATGAGGCATAATCTTCTCACTGAGTATTTGGTTCCTGAAGCATTGACCACTGATGCCAAACATCAAACGGTCTTTCTTAATCCAGCTAGAAATGAGGTGGTAGGTGAGGAGGGGAGAGTGAAACAAACTATAAACGTTGAAAAGGAAGGCAAGCCCTGGGTCAAAGATCCCAGCTTTGCGCAGGCCTGTTTTACATGGCTGGCTCAGAGTTGGGGAAGGACTACAGAGCAGTCCGCACAGAACACAGTCCCTTCTTGTCTGCGGAGCATAGATGCTGTGCCATCAGCAGTCTTGTGTCAAATGTTTTATTTGATCCTTCAACAGACATGAGAGCTGACATGTCTGGTCGATCTTATTCTCACCTGGTGTAGTGCTGGCGGGCACCGAGAATTGATAGTGGGCTGAATCCCAGTTGGACATGAACAAACTGGTTTGTCTAAGACCTCACAGCTAGCAAGTAGCCCCACCGCCTAAAATCCCACACAGCCTCCTGCTACATCATTCCACTTCACTTCTGGTGATGGGGACTGCCTCACTTCATACGCATAGACTTCCACGCAGTGGGTCAGTCTTTCTGTTTATGTGAAGCCCTAGGATCCCCGGGAGTTGACCAGCTGTACAAATGGAGACTCTGAAGGGTTAACTGCTTCTCCCAATATCACGTAGTTACTTAGAAGCAGAGCCACATAGTGTATACTCAGAAAGGATGATGTCTTTAAAGTGAATCAGGTCTAGGCTCAGATTCTGATCTTGTAATTCAACTAGAATTGTGAACTTGAGTGAGCCATGTAACCTCACTAACCGTCTGCCTTGTCATCCGTAAAATGGAAGGGAAAATAGTACTGTCTTATTAGGTTTATTTTTTAAGAATTAAAGGTAATTGCAGATATTATATAGCGCTGGTTTTGTGCCTTACAACAAGCTTTAAGGTGGATAGAGTACTATTTTCTTGACTGATAAAAGCAAAAGACAGAGATAGGTCAGAAAACTTTGCTCAACATTCCATGACAATAAGTGTAGGGAGCTCAGATTCAACCCCAGATTATCTGGCTCAAAAGCCCATGACTCCTACATTAGTCTAATATAATGTATAGTACCTAGCACAGGGACCGGAATATATCAAACACTCAACTCAGAGCTTATCCTTCCCCATTTCTGAAAATGCCCAAAGAATGACATTCCATAATATCCTGCAAAGAGGCACAGTCATGTTGCTCTGTCCCTGGTTTATATGACAATGTGTGGCAGAAATAACGCTCCTGAGAGGCAATAAACAATAATAGGGGAAAAAAAAACCCTTCATTTATTCCTTCTCTGTCAAAACACTCCAATTACAGGAGGCCTGGAGTAGATGAGTTCACCAGAGGATAAATAAAAAATTATTAGAAAGCACATTGTATGTGATGGCAATAATCCAAGTACTGAACTACCCATAGTGTCTAAAAGGAGAAAAACACAGAAAGAGAAGTTGTAGAGAAAAATTCCAAAATATTCCATTAAATAAAATTGTGCTTGGTTGCTAACAATCATTTAAAAAATATCTTCAAGTCCTGAGTTTTCCCTACTCTGCCTCAACACTGGGTTAAATGGTGTGATTTTCCTTCCCATTTAAATCGAGTCCCTCTATCAATTAATAAAGTATCTTACCTTCAAGTTACTTCTTTTCAATATCCAATTCTACGTTATCCGACGATTATTTATTTCTAATTTAGAAGGTCATAGAATAAACAATAGTGGAAGATTTTACTAGAAGACTGGGGGGAAAAGTTCTACATGGAGACTTTAAGGAAAATACTGTATAACTCACTCGGTGGCTTCTGCGGTAAATGGCTGATTAAGCTACCCTTTATCTTTCAAGGTTAAACCTGTTTTTAAGTGAGAAGTTTCGTAAACAGGGAACAGACCCGGCTCCGCCTTGCTGGAAGAATCCCAGTGTAAGTTACGGGGTTAGCTTGTTAAAACAGGAGTATATTCAGGTGAGAGTAATTTTTGTGCATGACTCAGTGCAGTTGACAATGATTAAAGGCCAATCAAGGCACATAATGATACTCTTTTTGGCTTTACTGCATGGGCAAAACTCACACAAATGGCTCCAAATTTGATTTTACATTCTTACAGATAGTCTTCAAACAAAATGACGGATTCCTATCTAATTTATCTCTTGTTTTTCTTTAGGTACAAACAGTAGGCACCTTTTCATTTCTTCGACATTATCTGTCCAACCTAATTTCTACCCTAACTGAAATCTTAATTCTCTTCTTTTGATAGCATAATTGTTTCCATGGCAACAACAAAAGACGTGAGCGTATTCTCAGCTGCAGGTGAAAATAATCATAACATATTGATAAACCGTCTTAAGATGCCATTTTCATGTAAATGACCTTTTAACAGGAGAGAGGGAAGAGAAATAGAAGCAAACAAAGTGGCATTCAGGAAGCAGAGTGCTTGGAATAAAACATTTTTTGGTGGTTTCAGTGATGTTAAAGAAGGAACACATTGAGAGACAATGTCAGATAACCACACCTCTTGATTAGATATTGTAAATAGGGATATTTCTTTAAAATTTATTGAGAAACAAAGAAAGAGAGCTCCCTGCTCCAGGAGTACAATCCGTTGATTCGGTGGGTATGTCTTCTTGCAAATTCTTCAGGGACAAAATGAGATATATGGAGATAAGAAGTGATTCTGGAGCTTGTCTACAGTACTAGAAATGCTGAGTGAATCCTTAGATAGGCCTCTCTAGACAATGGTCACAAACTTAAAGAATACAGTTTGGACTCTGAAATGGAAGGGGGGTTATCACCTTGACAGGGACTCTTAAGCAATCATTCATCTCCTGAGGTACCAGCAACTCTTGGTACCAGGAACAAAATATGCCTGGAGGGCATGAATCAAGGAGTTGAGAATATGTTCCACTGCAGCATGGTTTAAGCTCAGAGGAAAACATTATTCTAGGGCAAGGAATTGAAGGAGGTAGATCCTGGAGAAGGTTTGCCTTTGAGAGATCCTTAGAACTCTGAAAATGATGGGTGGGTCTGTGATGTCCCTAGTGAGATGCAGGGTCTCTCTAACCTTTAAGATTTGAAGAAGAGATAAGCAGGTGGATTGCATTTTTTTCTATCCCCAAAATGAGAACACAAGGAGACTGGGCAGCTAGCATGTCTTGGGCACCTTCTCGTATCTTAGAAGAGCGTTAATAATCTACCTGTCGCTGTATCACTGAACACACATAGCTAGTTTCTACCACTTTGGGTAGCTCTCAAGAAAATAGAGAGAAAATACACATCACCAATATTAGAAATGAAAGCAAGTACTTTAGATTCTACAGAACTTAAGAAGACTTCAAAGACATTAAAAAATTATGATGCCAATCAATTTAACAATGTAGATGAGACTGAGAGATACTCTGATAATTCGACGCAAATTATCAAACTTGACTTAGGAAAAAACAGACTATCATAATAACAACATCTATATATTAAATGTTAACTGTTGAATAATTAAACTAGTAAGTAAAAACCTTCCCACAAAGAAAACTCTAGGCGTGGGTAATTTCCCTGGTGAATTCTAGCAAACAGGTGAAGAAGAAATACTACAATATTACACAATTCTTTGAAAAAATAGTGGAGAGAGGGGAATACTTTTAACACATTTTACAAGGTCAGTATAAAGTCGTATCAAAACCTGGCAATGACATTACAGAAAAGTGAGAACTACAATATCTCTCATGAAGTGAGACTGGAAATCCCTAACAAAACCAGTAAGTTACACCCAACAATATGTAAATAGTCAATCCATCACAAGCAATTGGAGTTTACCTTAGGAACCTATGATTGGCTTAAATTTGAAAATTTATCAACATAATTCACCAAATTAAAATAATAAAAGATAAAATAAGAATCATATCACAGTAGATATTGAAAAATCATGTAACATAATTTTTTTTTAAAGATTTTATTTATTTATTTGACACACAGAGAGAGATTACAAGTAGGCAGAGAGGCAGGCAGAGAGACAGGGAGAGGAGGAAGCAGGCTCCCTGCTGAGCAGAGAACCCGATGCGGGACCCGATCCCAGGACCCTGGGATCATGACCTGAGCCGAAAGCAGAGGCTTTAACCCACTGAGCCACCCAGGCACCCAATTTTTACCCATTCATAATAAAAGGAAAAACTGTTTGCAACTGGGAAGTAAAAGGTAACTTTCTCAACCTGGTAAAAATTGGCTATGAAACAAACAAACAAACAAAAAGGCCCTACAGCTAACAGCATATTTAATGATGAAACAACAAATGTTCTGCCCTCATAAGATCAAGAACAAGGTAAGGATACCCATTTCCACCGTTTCATTTGATATTGAACTGGAGTCCTATCAAGTGTAATAAGGCAAGAAGAAGAATAAATGGCATAAGGAATTGAAGGAAGAAGTAAAATAATCTCTATTCACAGATGACATCATTACCAGCTTAGTAAATCTTAAGGCCTGTACAAAGCAAATGTTGGAACAAATCAGTGAATTTATCAAGCAGAATAAGTCAATACACATAATCAGTTGCATTCTTATATATTAGCACAAACAATTAGAAAATAAAATTAAGGAAACCATATATAATAACATGTAAAAAAATCCTGTCATAACAAGGCATAAATTTAATGAAAGATTACAAGGTCTATACACTAAATATTGCAAAATATTATTGACAGAAATTAAAGACAAGAAAATTGAGATTTATA
Source organism: Ailurus styani (assembly GCA_002007465.1). Classification (NCBI taxonomy): domain Eukaryota; kingdom Metazoa; phylum Chordata; class Mammalia; order Carnivora; family Ailuridae; genus Ailurus; species Ailurus styani. The sequence goes on from LNAC01000422.1 coordinate 1,238,621, forward strand.
GCGTGTTCAAGGATTAGAAGATTTAATTTTGCTGACATGCAAATTCTCCACTGAATCAAAGATAAAATGATTTGTCTGAAAATATTAACTCAAGCTGGCAAATCTGTTTCTCACAAGGGTACAGGTTAGCAATTCTGAAACTAAATGTATACTAGAAGTTGGAAAAATAAGTAAATAAATCGTGATAATAGGAACCAGGTTTCTATCAGAGAAGGGAGTGACAAATAAGCAGGAGACTGGGGAGGATTAGAATAAACTCCATGATGCTGAATTATAATCATCAATATCAATATGAATTCATGTGTATTTTAAAGTATATATAGATGTATATATACATACTAGGTATGTGTATATATACTTTTATATATATATGTAAAACATACTTTATGTAAAATGTATATATGCATATATGTGCATATATATCTATAATCCTATCTCATGTCATATACAAAAAGTAGATAAAACATTAAATATTAAAATAATTTTAATATTTTATTAGGACTTCTGGGGAACAGTTAGAAGCTAATAAAGAAGTATCGTGTGGCCGAAGATATTATAAATAAAGACAATAAACAAATTTAGAAAACATGTTTGCAATGCAGATGCCAGATAAGGGTTTAAAAGCTATGATTATATGAAAAGAGCTTTAAAAATTGACAATATAGAGGCAACAGCCTAAGAAAAATGAGAACAAATATAAATAGGCAATTTGCAGATGAGCAAATCCAAATGGCCAGCAAATACATGTAATCAAAAAAAAATTCGCTAACAGGGAAATGGAAAGTGAGCTAACAATAAACCACCACTTTTAACTTATCAGACTGACAAAAATATTAAATTGTGGTAACTTTGTCAGTGGGGATATGTGAAAAAAGCATTTCCCACACTGCTGGTGGAAATGTAAATGGGTACAGCTCCATTAGAAAGTAATCTGGGGACATTTATTAAAATTAAAAATGCATGAACCTTTTGACCCAGCAATCTCTCTCCTGGGTATATATCCCATAGAAATCTAACCACCAAAAAGTAAAGATACGTGAGCCCAGAAGTTTACTTTAGCACTCTTTGGAATGGCCAAAATATGTACATAAAGAGGACAATTATGGTAACCCATACAACACAATCTTATTGTTCATATCTGCTAACCTACAAGGATTTCCAAAAGCAATTACTCCATGAGAAAAGAGGCCAAAAAAAAAAAACCCCCAAAAACCCGGTACAATATGATTTCATTTTTGTAGGGTGAGCCACGACAAAAGCAGACACACACGTGTACACTTGTACTCATGTGTGTATTATAAGACATGGATAAGATATGCGAGATCAGGTTTGACAGTCATGAACAGCATTACAGAAGATTACATATAAGACTTCACTAGTTACGGTTGGGTCTGTACTGCCTAATGTTTATATTCATTCAAGTGGTTGGAGTAGGAGAGGCAAATATGAGAAGGAGAAAGAGAAGTCAGGACAAGAAGAAGAAACAGAAAAGGAAATATTATACTGAAATGCAAGCATTATGATAATCTGATTTACACAAAATTATGTTTGTCTGTATATACATATTTTCTGACCTATGTGGGCCATGTATTGTGTGTGTTGTTCTGAGCACTTTATATGTAGTCACTTAACCTTCAGAACAACCCCATGAAGTTCAAATTATTTATCTTCATTTAACAAAGGAGGATACTAAGAGATTAAATAATTTTCCCAAAGGGACATTATTATTTAGCTCCTGGGCTTGGACTTGAACCCCAGCATTGTGACCCTGAAGCCTTGGCTCTTAACCAGTAGACATATTGGCTCTTATGTCCAGGATGTATCATTAAGCTAAATATACAATCGCAATGTAATGTGTATGATACGATTTCATTTTGGTAAAAGAATAAACTCCTATAGATATCTGTGTGTTTGAGCAAGAAGAAAGCTGAAGGAGTCTAATCCGTAAACTGTTCATTTATCAGCTCTGGGGGGTGGTAGGGATGAATACAAAGACAATGGTGGGGCAATTTACTTTACTTTTATATTATCACTGAAATATATATGATAAGCAGTCAGTCTCTTAGTGGAAAAAATTAATGAATCACTGAGGGTTTTTTTTCTCATTTAGGGCTTTTTGATATTTAAGTAACATTTGTTCAGTGGGAGTTTTCAGACACGAAAAGCTTTATGAAGGAGGTGGTATTTAGCACATAGGTAAGATTTTTGAGAGGTCAAAGGAATAATATGAGAAAAAGCTTAGGGCAGCAAACCACAAGTCATCTTTAAAACATATATTGCTTCAGGAACCTGAGCTAGCACAAGAATTTTTGTATGAAAATGGTGTTAATAAACGTGGAAAACTGCATAGATTTATATAGGCTTGAATGCCAGGATTGGGAGCATATTATTCCCTGTGTGAGTGGCCTGGGCACCTGCAATACTGGGCCTCTTCACATGAGGAACAGATGCTGCGAGAAGCTGACATGGCTGCTGTGTGGACACCTGATACAACCCCAGCCTTGGCTCCAGCCCGCAGGGAATCCTTGACCAAATACTGGTCTCGCCCAGGGATTGTTTCAGTCCATGGGACCTGTCCCCTCTGGTCTATCCACCGGCTCTCCGTATGGGGCACTCACCCCATCGGCTCCCGATACCTTCCTCGGGTACCTCAGGTCACTGCTACTTTGCCAAAAGCCAAATAAATGTCTCCAGCCCCAAAGGAGCTACCTTTCCTTTCTCGATTCTTGGCCACAACTTCACTTCTGTCCCCAGGTGGATTTTGTTGGCACAGGCTAGGAAAACCCCTGGCCCTTGGGATGTAGATTTAGCGCTTCCCCTCGGTGTCTTAATGGGGAGAACCTGAGGCGGGAGGGTGTAGTAAGTGGGAGACAAAGCAAAACAAAACAGAGCAGAAGGTACCATTGAAGCTGAACTCTTTGGGATCCAGCATAACGGCTTCAACAGGTCTACGGAGCTTCCAGTAACTTCTGTCATCTAAATTTTATCCCCAGGATCAAAGTTGCAGACCAAAAATGGTTTTTAGAAATTTGTAATGGTTTTTGTGCCTCTCCCATTGTTAGTGAAAATAGACATCGACACAAATCTAGGAATATGGTGCTCATGAAAAGACATTTGCTGACCGATGGATTTTATCTGTAATATATATACTTAGCACCAAATCTGTTCATAATGTGCCCAGGCTCACTGACTAGGGCACTCAACTATTGAGTACAATTGCTGCAGAGTCATTTAAAGTAAGATACTGTCATGTCTCTCCATTCTCAAAATGCTTCAATGTAAAAAAAAAAAAAAAAAGAAAAGAAAAAAACATGCTTCAGTGTATCTCAATTCAAACTACAAAATAATATTGAAGTGACATACTTATGGCCAGGGGGCAGATATTAAAAGGTGACTCATTAAGGGTCACTGAACCGACACGTTCAGTTATGCACAGCTGGGTCACATAGCAGGAATTCTCTTTGTCAAACAGGGGTGCACAGAAAGATGTCTTTGTAACAGAGGGCTGGCTAGAGCCCAGAGTCCATGCATTTCTAAGAATAAATCTCTTTCCTAATCTAACTGTACAGGGGGGAAAAATGCAACAACAAAAACGAGCTGAGCCTTAGAGAAAAGCTCCTGGAATGCAAGATCCGTAATGGGAAAGGGACTGACACAGCTGTTTCACAGCAGCCAGAGCTCCATTAGAAAGGGCTACTCACATTTTAGGGTCACTTCCTTCAGTTTCAAAACCTGTAGGCTGTGGAAAGCCATGTGTACACAACCATACTGTTCATACTGGGATATTATATAACTGGGCTCTTTTCCCTTCATTCTTAGTAATTCTTTTATACTCATGTGACTTTACCCCACTGATGAAGCCACTTCTAGACTTACAGCCCCTGGGAAGGAAAGAGCAAAGAAGTCAATCACTGACATTTGAGTTGCAAAGGCCAAAGTCTTGATGTAAACAGTAAAGTCGGAAAACTCGTGACGTATGAAAGGCAAGGGTTTCTGTTTTGTTTTTCTATTTCAGAAAACCTAAAGATGATCTGGGCTAGAAAAAGAGAAAAATCAGAGAGAAGATGAGGGATTAAATACCCCTGAATCCTTGGGAAGGGGCTCTCTACATCCCCTTTGATCTTAGGCCAAGTCAGGAGGGGAAGGAGGCACATCCCCCAGACAGGTCGGGGGATCCAAGAGGAGCCTGCGACCTAGAACCTGCCTCAGCAGACCTCAGTCAGGTTGGAGGTTGTCTTTAAAATGCACTTTGCTCTGCTCATCATGGTAGCCTTTGAGCAGCAATGGCTGCATAAGGTGTCCAGCAGAAAGGGGGCTGAGACAGCATCAGAGGCCCCCCCGTGGACCCAGAGTGGTACTGCAGAACAGCCACACATCCCTCGCGCCTCTGCGTAGGGCCTGGAAATTGCTGAACAGACCCGATGAGGCCTGACGGTTGTTAGGACGAGGCAGGCAGAACTTGTGAGGACTCAGCAATCACACTTAGCACAGCAAAAGCTACCGATGCAGATGTCAAATCATCCACATCAAGGGCTTGGACCTCCCAAAGCACCAGAACCTAGAAGCAAAAATGAGATTTGGGAAGGTCCTCAGTGACCGAGAAGACGAGAATGGACTGAAACCATGGAAGAAACCCCTAACTCGTCCAAGATTAAATTTTTACCAAGTAAAATGGAGAACTTAGAACAAAAGTGAAATTCACTTTATAGGAAAAATAAAATATCTTTCTTAAACGTTCAGGTTGAGAATAAGCTGAGAATCATACACATTTCATATGACTCTCTCAAGCATAATTTTTTCACTGTTCAGAGACAGTTGGCCATTACTGTAAAGTTAAAATATATGGTCTTAATATCCAATATCCAGCTATCATCTATCAATGAAAATATATATTCTGTGATTTAAAAACTCTTGGATCATTTAAAACTATTAAAATGATTCGGTCTTCTCATCACTATTGAAATGTGTTTGATTTTACAGTGAGCTTCTTGCACGTAACTGCGACTGTCTTGGGCAAAATCCCTTCCAGTTTCTGATGTTCTCAGATTGGTCTGCCATGCTTTTCAGTAATTATTGTTGACTATTTTAAGTTTCTCCTGTTTGCAGAACCATCAGATGACTTATTGCTCTTCTCTGTGTTTTCCCATACAGACCTCTTCTCTCTCTTTTTTTTTTAATGATTTTACTTATTTACTTATGTGGGAGAGAGAGAAAGGGAGAGAGAGAGTGCAAGAGGCAGGGGGGGGAAGAACAGAGGGAGATGGACAAGCAGACTCCACACTGAGCAGGGAGCCTGATGTAGGGCTCAATTCCACGATCTTGAGATCATGACCTGAGCCAAAATCAAGAGTAGTATGATAACCCCAACTGAGCCATCAAGGCACCCCTATAGATCTCTTTTTAAAAACCCCCTATGCACCCAGTACCAAACAGAAACATTAGATAAACAAGAATGATCCCACAAATGAGTTTGTGTGATTGTCATGTGTGCTATAAAGGAAAAATACATTATGCTATGAAGCAAGTACTTTCAATATTTTGCTTTTCTTGCACTTTTTCCTGTCGGGAATGTCTTTCTCTCTTGTTCCATCTACTCAAAAGTTTAGAGCTCTATAGCAATAACCAGCATATTTCCTCCTCCTCCTGGGATCCTAGGCACATTTTTACCTAAGAAGGAGTAGGGCTCTGCTTGTTCTCTCAAGAACAGGGAGGACTAACTAGCCTCACTGGACATTTCTAAAATGACTGCAGAATACAAAAATCGAATTTCTATTATAACTATGTCCCATGAGTCCTAAGTGTGCAGTTTATCTTTTATATACATCATTCCTAGTGGCTTGGCACACCACTCCTCATATACATAAAAATCTTCTACCCTGGATAAACAGCTTTATTTCCACTACTCACTGTTGGCCAATGCTTTTATCAAACCATTTATTTCAGAAAGCTAGATTGTATTGTCTCTGCATGTCCAGAACCTCAACCCATCCATCATTTTATTAGACTGATCTCTCCCTCTTTCTGGCTCCCTACTATGAACATAAAAATTGAGCTAAATTTTCTGGCAACTAAGACATAAAATTTCCTATTAGATACATCGTTTCCCTCTCTCCTTTCTTTCTACTCCAGCTGAATATCTAAAACACTAGTATAACTTTAAGCATTTCACTTCCCTCTTAATTCACCGCCTCGATATCCTTACCACTTCTCATTTCCTCTGTTCCTCAACCTCAGTTCCAGCTGTCAGCACACCATTGCAGGGACTCTCTTGACCACCAAATCCAAAGAACACACTTTAGCCTCTTTTGGGGTCTTTATCTTTACATCAGTTATGGCATTTGATACAGTTGCCCATTCTCTTAAAAGTCACTCTTTTGGCTCCACGTACCATTTCCCCCTAGATTCCCACTGCTGTGCAGCCCAGTATCAGCTTCCTCTCTGGTTCTTCTTTCTCCATCTTCTCATTATAAATTGGTGCCACCCACTTAGAAATGCCCAGCCCCTTCTCAACATACCTCACCACATCTTTTGCAGTTTTATCTACAGATTTAGCTAACAATTCTGATTTTTTTATCTCCAACTCAAGAGTCATATTTCCAATGACCTAATGGGCATCTTCCACCTCCTTGACTTTTGACACCTCAAACTTAAAATATCGTGTATCTTGCTTTCTTCTTCTTAGTATATCCACTTAATTCATTTAAGAAGTATTTATTGAACCTCCTATGTACCAAGATTATTCTAGGTACAACAGCGAACTAAAGGGCAAAAAAAAAAATCTGCCCTGTGGAGCATTCAGTTTAGTTAAGAAGGTTATATTCTAATGAGGAATTTACATCCTGGTCTTGTTGAGACATTCTGCATGAGTGTATATTATATTGCTTTATTCTTTTCCCCACAACCATACAACAGTGTGCACGCACAATTTCTTTCCCCACACCCACAATAATGGACATTTACATTATTTCCAATGTTCTGGTATTAAGAAATGTTGCAATAAATATCTTAAATATCTGACATCATCCATCTACGTATCTGTAGAATGAACTAGAAGCAGAATTGTTAGGTCTGAGATTATGTACATCAGTAATAATCATATACATTCAAAAGTGTCTTCCATAAAGGTTGCATCAGTTCTAACTGTCACTGGTAATTTATAAAACCATCTGTTTTCCTACACCTTTGATAACATAGATATCAAAATATTTCCCATATGATTTCCCAAATGTTTTCCCGTTTACTTCCTGCATATGGAATTGAACTTCATTTTATGTTTAAAAGTCATTTGTATTTACTTTATATTTTCTTACCTGTGTGTGTTTGGCTTTTTTCTACTTGGTTATTAGGCGCATTCATGTTGGTTTGTAGGCTTTCTATACACATATCTGTATAGGCATATACAAGCTCTTTGTCCATGTAATAACACATATCTACATATTAATAATGAAAAGTAGAAACAGAAATTTTAAAAGTATAATTTACAAGAACTCCAAAAATGAAATGTCTACATATGAATCTAACAAAAAATGTGCAGTCTATATGAGGAGAACTATAAAACTGAGGATAGAAATGAAGCATGATGAAACAAATGGATTAGACAGCTCAAATATTAGTAAGATGTCAACTTTCCCCCAATTTATCTATATATTTAACACTTACCCCAATCAAAATGCCAGCAAGATTTTTGCAGATGTCATCCGGCTGATTTTAAATTTTATATGGAAAAGCAAAGGATGTAGAAAAAACAACTTCGAGGAAGAACAAATTTAGAGGGACTCACACTGCATGATTTCATGACCTACTGTGAAGCTATACTAATCAAGACTGTATGGTATTAGTGAAAGTATACATACATAAATGAATGGGGCAAAATAGAGAGTACAGAAATAAACTTAGAAAAATATAGTGAACTGACCTTTAATACATGTATTAAATGCAGATCTATGGATAAAAGATAGTCTTTTCCATGAATGGTGCTGAAACAATTGGACATTCACATGCAAAAGATATACGCCTTTACCCACACCTTTCACTTTATAAAAAATATTAACTTAATGTGGGCCATGGGCCTAAATATAAAACATAAAATTACAATCTTCTGAAAAAAGAAAACACAAGAAAATGCTCATGAGTTGGGTTAGAAAAACCATCATTAGATACAACACTAAGAACTTGATCTGTAAGAGTAAAAAAAATGGATCAGTTGTACCTCATCATAACTAAAAACTTTTACTCTATAAGATATGGTTAAGAACATGAAAAGCAGGGCGCCTGGGTGGCTCAGTGGGTTAAAGCCTCTGCTTTCGGCTCAGGTCATGATCTCAGGGTCCTGGGATCGAGGCCCGCNAGCAGAATCACAAATCCAACAAAGAATTTATACCCCTAATTTTAAAAGGACTCTCAAAACCAACAATAAGAAAACAAAGATCCAGTAAAAAATGGACAAAAGATTTGAACACATTTCACCAAACAGGATATTCAGATAACAAACAGGCAGATGAAAAGATGCTTGGGGCACCTGGGTAGCTCAGTTGGTTTGGTGTCTGCCTTCAGCTCAGTCATAATCCCAGGATCCTGGGACAGAGCCCCACATCAGGCTCCCTGCACAGCGGTAAGTCTGCTTCTCCCTCTCCCCTTGCCCTTCCTCCCACCCTTGCATGCTCTCTCTGTCTCTGTCTCTGTCTCTTAAATAAGTAAATAATTTTTTTTTTTTAAAAAGCAGAGATGAGGGCGCCTGGGTGGCTCAGTTGGAGCGTCTGCCTTCAGCTCAGGTCATGATCCCAGAGTCCTGGGATTGAGTCCCACATCGGGCTCACTGCTCAGCAGAGAGCCTACTTCTTCCTCTCCCACTCCCCCTGCTTGGGATCCCTCTCTGGCTGTGTCTCTCTCTGTCAAATAAATAAATAAAATCTTTTAAAAAGAGAAAAGAAAAGAAAAGATGCTCAGTGTCTTAAACCACAATGAAGTGCCACTGTATCTTATTAGATGCACTTACGAGAATGGTTAAGAAATAAAAACAAACGAACAAATAAACGGACAATACCAAGTGCAGACAGGAAGGCTGAGTAACTACAAATCTCATACGTTGCTGGTAGGAATGCAAAGTGGTAAAGTCACTCTGGAAATTTACATGTACTGTATAATCTGAAATCCCACACATAGGTATTCATTTACCCTAGAGAAATGAAAACTTATATTCACTCACAAACCTGTGTTTAAAGCAAATTATGTGTAGAGCAGTATTGTTCAGAATCACAAAAAACTGGACACAGCCTGAGTGTTCTTCACTGGTTGACTAAATCAACACACTCCGGTACAATAAAATACTGCTCAGCAATAAAGGGAAACAAAGTATCGGTAGACACTACAACAGGGAGGAATCACAGATGCATTCTGCTAAGTGAAAGAAACCAGACTCAAAATGTTCCAAGCTATATGATTTCACTTATATGACATGCTGGAAGAGGCAAAAATATAGAAACAAAAAACAGGTAAGTGGTCGCAGGACCTACACGTGAGAGAGTCTCCATGATAAAGAGGCAGCACGAGAGAGTATTTTGGGGGTGAAAGAATTGTTCTTTATCTTGATTATGGTGCTGGTTACAAGACTATACACTTGTCAAAACTCACAGAACTATGCACACAAAAATTAGTGAATTTTACTTCATGTGGATTTTTAAATAACTTAAAAAATATATAAAACAAAAAGCTGTGTTCGGCGAGCAGATTATCTCACCCTGAAGGAGTGAGAATCCTACACCTTTCTCAAAATAAAACAAATCTTAAAAACATGAAGGCAAAGAGGCAAGAACGTTTTCAGGACTGCACTACTCAGAACTCCAAACTGTCAAGGTGTGAAAAGAAATTGGTGCCTTTTGCACATGACCGTTCAATTCACCTTGACCCCTCACCTCAGGTTTCAAAAAGGGGAAAACAGCATGAGGGAAACAAAACACTTTGGCATCATACTATGTGATGACCCGTAATCACATCTCTATTAGCTCTGCTGTACTTAGTCTAACTTAGGGGCCATTTCGCTCACAGGAGGAAGGAACAATCAGGGTAACACGATCTGAGCAATGCCCATGCAGAACAAGGGAAGGGCTTCTCTAAGCTTCATTCGATTCCATTCAAATGCACCAAAGCCCTCTCTATTCCACGATTTCTTCTTTAAGTTACATTTTCATGAAATACCACCAACCAAAACTATTGCACAAAACATGTAGCAAGGTCAACCTTTCAAATGAGAAGAAAAGGAGGAACTGGCAAAAAGAGTCTTGCACACACGAAGCTACTAATATGAAAAAAATCAGCACGTTGCATTTCAAAATCACCTAGTGGTTAACTGTGAGATAGCTGGATTCTGCTGCTATATGGTTTTTCTGTTTTTCTCCGGCACCTGTAAATTGTGGTTCCTGCTGGCTAACCTTTTCAGTCATGCCGAGGAAGATTTCTGATTACTAGACTCGAGTCAACAGATAGAACTATGCCCTGAGTCTCAAAATTTATGCCTGCAAGATGTAGCTTACCAGTCTCTGAGGAGTTACGGAGCAGAGATTTACTTGATGCTGTCACGTCGTTAACTGCTGTACATATAATTATTATATATATTATATTTATTAAATATATTATAGAATATTGTATTATATATCATATAGGATATAATATTATGATTATTATATAATCATTATAACTATGCTATACATAAAATAATATAAAATGTATAAAATCCAATTGTCCAGATCCATATCATTTCAGCCAAGCAAGGCTGCCAAGATCACAACTTGTGACCTTGACTCCTTTGTAAAATAAAAAGTTTAAATAAATAAACATGAATATCCTTACCCTCTCGAAGTGTCTAGGATATACTGGTAGTGGAGAAGACAGGGAGTTGCGGACACGCAGGTTTTTCTGCACACCTGACTGAGGTTGACCTAATTGCACTAGGTCTGCTCTGTGTGTGTACCTGGTTGGTTGGGTCTCTGGGGAAGGCACAATGCAACACAAGTGTTAATTACTGCTTCAGTTTAAGGCTCCCATTAAAGCATGAAAGAAGCAGATGAATTATATATTTCTGGATAAAAATCAGCGATTGTCATAAAACCAATAGACAAATAGTCAACATTCTCCTTTGACTAGTTCTGCTTCATTTTGCTTTATTATTCATATTATACAGCAAATGAAGTAAATGTAGCATCCCTCTCTGCTTTAAGGATGAGAACAAATGAAATAACATATGTGGAAATGTTTTGAAAAGAAAATGGCGCTATGTAGACGCAAGATAATGTTTTCTTTAATAGCCACTGCTGACACTCTCCCAAATGCACAGTAACTTTCCACATAGTAAATCTGACAGTTAGATTGTTACTTCATAGCTGTGATGTGGAAACATTGCTTAAGCCAGTTTAAGCAGTAGTATAAGAATGATGGTTCTGCCAAGTGCTTTGCACTTGTAACAAATGAACACAATAAATCAAATCATCAAAATACACTGTCCACATAAAACTTTGGTTTTTGTAGGCACTATAGAAAGATGTCATAGGAAATATCTTGAAGACGAACATTTTCAGTCCTTAAACTCTCAAAAAACCATTTCTGCTAAGAATGATTTTGCTGATTATAGTGGGTTCCCTAAAATGATTAGACACAAGACAGAAGGGAAACTTAATTAGTGATAGCCAATCCAGTGTTTCCACTGTCTTAATCATTGAGGACTGCAGTCAATCAAATTATTTTACCACCTAACATATCTAAATCATCTGAAAAAAAACTCTTTATTTTTGATTTGTACATTCTGATGGCCTTACTCATTCTTTCATTGCACTTATAGGAGCTTTGCTCACCAATTTTCTTATATTAGGAGTCCACTAAGTGTAGAATAGATANACTTCTTTATTTTTGATTTGTACATTCTGATGGCCTTACTCATTCTTTCATTGTGCTTATAGGAGCTTTGCTCACCAATTTTCTTATATTAGGAGTCCACTAAGTGTAGAATAGATATTTCTATCGAGTCACATCTTTGGCACAACCAAGGATTATTTTAAACAGCTAGAACAACCAGAACCACACAGTCATAATGGTCCCTAGCGCTCGTGTAGGTTAGCCATCCTTTTGCACTCTTACTATCGGCCAAGCATGGCACAAATTGTCTCATTGAATCTTCACAGCAGTAATTCTAAGGAGGAAGAATTGCTAACTCCATATTATATATGAAGAATCAGAAACTTAAGAGTTTAAGTAATTTTCTCCAGGTCACATAGTTTATAAGAAGGAGGTCTGGACTTCCAAGAAACATTTGTCTGACTCCAAATACTTTTCTTTCCCCTCCATTTTGAATCTCCTTGTCTATATTATATCACCCATGACAGGGAGCTCATTTCTCTTGGTACAGCAAATTTTTAAAAGATTTTTTATTTATTTATTTGACACAGAGAGAGAGATCACAAGTAGGCAGAGAGGCAGGCAGAGAGAGAGAGAGGCAGAGATCCCAGGACCCTGAGATCATGACCTGAGCCAAAGGCAGACGCTTAACTATCTGAGCCACCCAGGTGCCCCCAAACCTTCTAATTCTTAAGAAAGCTTCCAAATGATTCCCATAGAATATCTTATTCCAATGAGAATTATATTCTGACAGATTTGTCTGTATAAATTATACAGACATGGGAGCCCCATGTGGGGCTTGATCCCAGGACCCTGAGATCATGACCTGAGCTGAAGGCAGAGGCTTTAACCCACTGAGCCACCCAGGTGCCCCAGTACAGCAAATTTGAACAGTTCTGGCTATAGATCTTTCTGATATCAAACAACTAACTAGAAAAAAATTATAACATGCCATAAAAATTGAAGTTATCATTTGTCATCAGTAACTACATCCCAATCCTTCTGGAAGGTGGAGAGGTTCTAAGCTGACATTTTCCTTTTGAAGATAATCCTCAAAATCTTAATCATTCTACCATACATTACTGACTTGGCTTTCATTAAATAATCATATGCCTTAGGACTTCTCTAATGTTGTATCATTTCTTGGTTGAGGTTCCAGAATTCTACATAATAAATCCAGATGATGTTACCCTGGAAAACCGTTTGTGCGGATGATATCAACAAACCTTCTACTTCTTTTTTTTTTTTTTAAGATTTTGTTTATTTATTTGACAGTGAGAGATCACAAGTAGGCAGAGAGGCAAGCAGAGAGAGAGGGGGAAGCAGGCTCCCGCTGCGCAGGGAGCCTGATGTGGGGCTCGATCCCGGGACCCTGAGATCATGACCTGAGCCAAAGGCAGACGCTTAACTATCTGAGCCACCCAGGTGCCCCCAAACCTTCTAATTCTTAAGAAAGCTTCCAAATGATTCCCATAGAATATCTTATTCCAATGAGAATTATATTCTGACAGATTTGTCTGTATAAATTATACATAAAACATACCTCTAAGTAGGAGACAGAGTTGAACTGTTAATGGGATAATTTAAGCTTATTCAAATGCTATATATGATTACCCCAAAGTATTTTACCTTGATGGTAATTGTTGCTTGGTTACAGTTCCTGTCAGTTCCTACCCAAAGGATTCTACCACCATATCTAATAAGACGTGGTAAAATCACCTGTATAGCATTCTTGTTACTTGTAGTAGCAGAAGGACATGTATTCAGTTTAACAAGTATCTATGGTAAGTGATCTAGAACAAAATTAGAGAGCCACAACAGTGTTATCTGGCATGGTGGAAGACAGAGTTTGCAGCGCTAATAAATCTACCTTACCTCTCTAGCTCTCTCCCATTCAGTGCCTTTCTCTGTGTTTTCTGCTTCTCTCCTGTCACTCCAGGAACATTTGGTTTGACTCCAAGAGTCTCTTCATCCACTTGCCTCTCAGTTTATTTTCATGCTCCTTACACTTAAAAAATGATCTCCCCCATTTGAGGGTTTGGCCAATGCCTTGGCTTACCCACCAATCTTCAGCAGAGGGGGCTCCAAATTAGCTAATTACAATTCCAGTGCTACAAATTAACACCTGGAAATTACATCCTAATTGGAAATCAGCGGATATTTTATATACTGAATTGCTCTAAAAACTTTATATCCCTTCGAATAAACAATGAGTTGAACAAACCATTATATTTGAAAAGAAAAACAACCAAGAATAGAAATTGATTAGAAATTTGATTTTTAAAGAAATTCCTTATTGGTAACAGTAATGCAACGTAACCTCATTATTATGCAGTTCCGGTTAAACAGAATTCAATCACATTCATGGATAAGTTAATAAAATAGAACCCTAATATAAAGTGATTACTGTACAATCAAGACATTTGTCCTGTTGCCCAATACCAACATATATACATTCAAAAACTTTCTATTAAGTATGTACTCTGGGCCAGGCACTAAAGATGGACTTAGCTATATTGAATATTTACATAGGGTTATGCTATTGATGAACTTGATTCACATTTCCAAGATCATAATCCTATTCCAGTGGAGTAAAAAATTTTACATAGAGACATCTTAACAATTTTTCAAACAAAACCACTCACCAAATAAATATGGAAATGTAAAAAGAAAAAAAGCCTTTGTTCCCAGGTTTTAGAGTAAACTATCATGGCTTTTCTTCCCCATTTCCAAGATTCTGAGCTGTCTCTTCCCTAGTAAACAAATAAGATTCACTGAGAAAATACTTAATATTCTAAGTAAATTGCAAATAACATCTGTCAATCTATATGTGGAAAAATTGATTACAAGATTAACCATAATTTGAAACCAAAGCAAAGATAGTTTAAATGACCAAAGTCCAAATGTAATGGAATGTGTGGATACTTATGTTCATCAACTTTGCATTGCCAAAATTAATACATCACACAATAAAAGTCTGATATAACATGCCTATTATATGAAACATGCCCACATGAACGTGCAATTTATTTCAATGTTGCAAGGTCATGGAAAAAATTCCAGTAACTAACCCTCTGTTGGAACCACCCAATGAGTTTAATTATAGACTTGTCTAGGGAGACTCCTCACATCAAATACTCGCTTGGAAATCTACCCCATGTACTCCAGAAATTTTGAAAACAAATGAGATACGTGATTCTTGCTAAGATACTTACAGTAGAAGTTCCTTTTTGTTTGTGGGTTCATCATTTGGGGACGTTTTCATCAGGAGTCATCATGCTTTTGATCTTGAATGCCGTTCTTCCACCAAGGTTTCTTGTCCGTAATTTCCAAAACAGAGTCACTTGTACTAACAAGCCATCGTCCCATACTGTTTCCTTTCTTGTGTGAAAGTTACCCTGTAGATCGATTTCCTGTCCAAAAACACTCCAAAATGAACCAACGCTGCTGTATGCAAGTGAAACGTGCTACTCAAATACTCTGTCTTAGCAGTTTGGTTCAGAAAGAGATTTCCTGATTGAAATGAGGAACTAGATCCCGGCTGTTCCAGGGAGCTTAAAAGACAGACGTTTCTTCCTCATGAAGGAGCATATTAAAATTTGCCAGCATCATTTATTCTCACTTGTCTGTGGTTTGAGTACTATTGCCCACGAAGCCTCCACGGACTGCCTGAAGACCCTCCCAATTGCCACGGTAACAATATCCCAACTAGATTTTAAAATCAGGCTTAGTATGCTTTGAAGTACATAATGTTTTCCATTCCTGAAAGGACAAAGAGATCTACATTGTCAAAGTTTATTTTTAAGCTCATGTGCTTGCTAAGTGCAGTGGCAAACAGGCTTTCCGTGCCTGTAGTGCCATTGCTGGAACCTATTAATGCAAACAGATGAATCGTTGGCTTGCTCCCACAGGGGCTTTTCTTTCTTTCCTTATTCCTTTTTTTCTTTTTAACCTTATCTAAATTGCCTTGATTATAATTTTTTTTAAATCAAGAATGCTATCAGTTTTCTGAGCTTGCTTGTTTTAATTTTATCAGTACAGAAGCCATGTGAGAAAGGCAAATAAGAGGAAGGTTTCAAATAGCTTCAGCTGAGATACAAAAGTAATTGGAGGTAGATTCTGTTTCTGGAAGAAGTTTGAGGGACATGTGGAGACAGTAAAAATGACAATTTTTTAAAATAAAGGAACCAATGATAAAGAATGAAAGAAAATGATAATGAAAGGGTGAAAGAGAGGGAGAAGAGAAGAGGTAAGAAGGGGGAGAGAGAGAGAGAGAGAGAGAGAGATGTCTTGACTATTAGCAACAATTCTTCATGTATTTTCTTACTGTTGGGAAAACAAATTGCTCTCGTTTGTATAACCCCCTACCAGTCTGCTCAACCCACCAAAATTAGCCCACATGTCATCTAATACCAGACTAAGACCTGTGGAAACACATTATTGCTCTATTAAAGCCATAACAAAATACAGCTGAGCAGTGAACATTAGGTGGTAGGGTGACCCTGAGGTAATACAATCCGTATTATGGAATTTCTAGCCCAAATTTTAAACATCTGGTTTTGATATGATAACAAATGTGATAATGTACATTAAATACCAGTATTCAAGTAACTTAATCCTTCCATCTGACTCAAACAATGACTGCTTTTCAAATCATTAGAGAGAGAGATATTAGGTAGACAGACCCTTATACTTGTGCACAGGTCAACAATGACCCTCTCGTGCACAAACACACATGTACACACACGCAGAGCATATAAGCTGTCAGTTGACTTTCCAGAAATGAATGGTTTTTTGCCCCTCCTGTCCCCTCTTTTCAGGGACCCCCTTGCACAATTGCTCTAAATTGCAGGAGACTTGGCTGAGATTGAGAGGAAGGGAAGGGAAATGTGAAAAACAATAATGCTAATTGGACTAGACACGGGTGTGAACCCTGACCTTTGCTTCATTAGTACCATCTCATGCTATTAGCTGATCAAGTCCCCAGCTAGCCACTGGCAACTTGAAAAATAAACTACATCAGATTATCCTTTTTTTTTTTATTTTATTTTTATTTTTTTAAAAGATTTTATTTATTTCACAGAGGGAGAGAGATCACAAGGAGNATTTTTTTTTATTTTTTTTTATTTTTTTTAAAGATTTTATTTATTTATTTCACAGAGGGAGAGAGATCACAAGGAGGCAGAGAGGCAGGCAGAGAGAGAGAGGGGGAAGCAGGCTCCCCGCTGAGCAGGGAGCCCGATGCGGGCCTCGATCCCAGGACCCTGAGATCATGACCTGAGCTGAAAGCAGAGGCTTTAACCCACTGAGCCCCCCAGGCGCCCTACATCAGATTATCCTTATCCTGTTTTACCTTCATGGGAAAGAGTGTCTATATTCTAAATCCAAATATTACCATATTATTAGAAGTCCAATAATTCAGTGCTTTAAATGTTGCTGGAGTCTGGAAGTTAAGATCCCTTTTAAATGAGCACCTTAGAATTAGACCAGTTGGTGGAAAAGTATTAATCGTGAGCACTTGCTGACCTTTTATGTTTGCATATGAGGTTGACAGAGTGACCTGGAGCATGGAGAGGGTGTGCGGAAACTGCAGGGATGAAAGTCAGGTTGGGAACGATGAGTGGGTGAGTAGCATGTGGTTGAGAGGTAGGGAAGAGGCTAATGTTGACGGAAGGCCTGTGTAATTTGGACACGAATGCCTATATAGTGGTATATCATGCAATCCATTTCCATTTATCGAATATATACTATGCTCCCAGGCACTGTGCTGAGAACACAGTTTTGCATGTTAAAGGGACCAATACAATTTTGTACAATATGTAGAGAGATTGCAAAGATGAGGGAGTGGTTAATTAGGTTAGGCAAGATAAAGGCTGATGTCTGAGCTGCATGGGGGAGATGATTGGAATTTGCTAGGCAGACAACAGGTGGTAGCACATTCCAGACAGTAGAAGCAGCATATGCAACAGTGAAATGGCAAAATTATTCTCAAAAACACAAATGAGGGGCATTGCTGGGTTTTAAAATTCCAGAGAAGTTTCAGAACAGGCAAGAAAATTTGTCCAGCTTTTTCCCCCTTACTTGACCATGTGAGCCATCTAAGGGGAAGAATGAATTCTGGTGCACTGTGATATCACCTACATTCCTGGCACATAACGAGTTGACTGATTCACAAATTGCAACGCCACTCTACCCCTCAGCAATGACCATGGTACAAGTCCATCCAGCGGTATTCTGTGTTCTGTTTCTTCTCCCAGTAGGAGGAAACCTCATTCAAAGTATGTCTGAACATGAGGAATATTGGAAATTTATTCACTGCCTTGTTTCTTCCTGATGTTCAAAGCTTTATGAGTCAGGTGAATGGTATTTGAAAGAGCTGGCAGAAAATAAAAACCCCAAGTGCTCTTTCTTGGTTTGAGCCAAACCCGAACCTTTTCAAAGGCGTGAAAACATGCAGCCACATTGGTTTGGTTTTCCCTTCCTGGACCGCTCTTCTTCCTGGTGCTGGCCAGCACCACACAGAAGTCTTGCGACATGAGCCATTTCCACGGAATTTAAAATTCTGCCAAAAACAAGAGGGATTGGAAATTTCGTGAGAATGGTTATTCTTAGGAGCTTTCCATCCCAGATTCCTAACTTGTGTGGCTCAGATAAGCATCTAAAATGTATTGCCAAACCTTCTGAGGTCTCTAATGCACTTATTTCTACTCACATTTCTGCACAGAGACCTCAAAGTTACAGTGAAGGCAATGGTTTGTTGGGAAATTTCTTCTGTATGTCAGCCCAAGGTCCCCTACCTATGTGGAAATGGGTTTGGAATGCCATTTCCACCACAAACATTGGGTTTGAATGTCTCCAGAACATGTTCAATTTTTAGATGAGACATGTTTACATTCTTCCAAATCAAAACAACCTACCCCAAAGCAACCCTTCAATGATTTTCTATTTTTTTTGTTTCTAAGCAACTTCAAAATACAGTAAGAATATTTTTTTCTTAACATATTGTTAAGTGTGTAACTCTTCCCATACATAGACTCATTTTTCATGAGAAGACTACATCCTAGATTCAACCAAAATCTCATTTACTGGGACACCGTATCAGTTAGTCATTGCTGTGTAACACCCCTACTCTAAAACTCAAGTGGCTTCCAACAATAGGCATTTATTATTTTTAATTTTTGTACAAGTCAACATGACAATTCTGGGCTCTTATCTGGGCTCATTTGTTCATGACCTGCAAGTCAAATAAGTGATTCTGATCATGGCTGGGTTCTTCAATGTGTTTGAAGGTCAGCTGACTGCAGGTTGTGACATGGGAAAGCCCCAGCTGGGACCACTAGGCTCTTCTGGTGTTCTCACTTGTACATATCTTTCATGTCCCTCTAAGAAGCTATTCTAGGTATGTTGTCAGGCCAGGTTGAGTATGGTTTCAAGGCAATCAGGGGTCAGAGAGGAGGGGGAAATGTGCAAGTGCATTTTAAAGCCTCTGTTTGGGTCAACTTGTTAGGGTCGCATTGGCCAAAGGAAGATACAAGGCAAGCCTGGCCTCAATCTTGGGGGCATCTACTACCAAAGAATTTGGATACAGAGAAACAAAACTGGGGCCATTCATGCAAACTATGTATCACAGGTGCACTGAAAGTTGAGTCAGTCATACTCAACCACTTGGATGGATATCAGGGTGACTCAACCATAAGAGTTGTAGAGTTCACTTTCAGTACCAAGGAAGAAGAGGGAAACCACACTCCAACTGGAGTAGGTAGAAAGTGTCCCAAGAAAGAAAAGGCAACACATCAACATGGCACCTGTGGCAGAGATAGAGTTGGAGGTATGGCCAGAGACAGCAATGAGGAGCACATAAGGACCAAACAAAACTACCAGGGATGGTGAAACCAAAGTTAGCAAACCTAATAACAAGTTAAAAGATGAAAACTTGGACATCTCTCTGGAGTCGTTTTCTCGAAGATGGTTGTTTGAGTAGGAGAGCAGTTATAATTGCCTACAGAAGATAAGAATGATTAGCATGGACATGATGGGAGTGAGGAAAGGGGAGAGCACCGGCAACAAGGGTGCACTTGTATCAAGGTGAGGACCTTTCTAGCCAACAGACACTTCCAGCCGACACTTTCAGCCTCATGAGACTGAACACCTAGTATGGTCATACATTAAAATGTTACGCAATATTTCCTGATTTTTAAAACTCTTTGAAAAATATCTGCAGGCATGATTTACCCCTATACGCCACTAGTCTACAATTCCAGATGTAGAGGTGTCATTTCCTTGGGGGCAATCTCTATCTATCTTAAACAGGTTCTCCAATTCATGTATTTAGGGCCTATATTAACAAATTAGAACAAATGATTTGCAATTAGAATACAAATAACTAATGCAGAAATGCTTGAATCATTCTAGAGTACCAAACACACAGTTAAAAGGCTCCCAAAGATATTTTTAACTCCTGAAAGCCTATGTTTCAAGAGTTTGTATTCTTCTATTCCTATATGGAAGTCTGATGGGTACTTACAGAATCTCACTCCAAAGTTAATTGCCTCTTATTTTTAAGATCAACTTACCTGTGATACTTTATTACATAATAACTTTCTGTTACAAGTACACTTTATTTTGATCCCTCACATTGTTGATTTCTAGAACGCACTTTTTCATACACAGATCCCTTCTTATAGCATCTAGAAAATATATTTACAATTAAGCACTTGTAATTCTCAGTCTTGTTTACCTGAAAGATTATTATCCACACTGCAGGTTTCTGAATTTCAAGTTTATTGATTTAGCTTCTTCACTTGCATTATTCAGGCTTCTTACCTCTTTTTGTTTACTTCTATATGCCGCCTGGAGGGAAGATATTTGAAACCCAAAGACCTAACTATTTCTTTTGCTCTGGAAAGGTATCTCTTCCTAGGCATCTGATTCTTGTCATTTTTTGGAGGACTATCTTGTCTATTTCCAGGTAGATATGATTTAACTGCAAGTGAAATCCCAAGGGCAAAAAAGAGAGGTGAGCAGGTAAAGGTGGTTTTCCTTAGCTTCCTAAGCCAAATCTCCTAAACACATTTTCATTACTCTGTTTTCAGACTTCTTCTTGGATCTCAGCAAATATAAACACCCACTCCAAAGCTCAGCATATTTTTAAATTCTATTTCACAGAAGCTCATACATACCTCTTTTTCCTCCTTCAATGCAGAAATCTGAGAATGCATTATACTGTATATTATGTTGATACTATTGCTATGCCTGGATATGTACATTTGAGTTGCATTATACACATCTTATGCCCCTATCTATACTCTCTTGGCTCTACCTGTTTCCCAGACCCTCAGCAACTTCCTCCATCTCAGCTGTTGATAGATCTTGGAGTCTGAAGCATGATTTTATATCTGAGGCCGAACAAACAACATATCTGGAGTCCTGGTTCCTCCCACTATTTTCAGACTTAGAAACCAGAAGCACATATCACATGGAGTAGGATCTGGTTTCCCCAAAGCTGCCAAAGGGACCAGGTGATAGAAATTCTTGAGTGTTGATGAGTCAACTCCCATGAAGCAAACTGTGACCAACTGAAAGCAGAAGATGAAGGAGAGCTGTCAGATAAATATCATCTCACTTCTTCTCCCAGATGGGATATTAGATGCAGGATTTTGCCGTGCTGTCTGTACAAACAATGCCACACATGGTCAAGCAGGTGCACAGCTGATGGAATGGATCTCTTTGTGGCTCTTCGTGAAGCAGTGGTCAGCATGCTAACACATCATCTTGCATTTGCTTCCCTGTTCTCTGACACACTTCTTTTTTTTTTTTAAGATTTTATTTATTCATTTGACACAGAGAGAGAGATTACAAGTAGGCAGAGAGAGAGGAGAGAGGAGGAAGCAGGCTCCCTGCTGAGCAGAGAGCCCGATGTGGGCCTCGATCCCAGGACCCTGGGATCATGACCTGAGCCGAAGGCAGCGGCTTTAACCCACTGAGCCACCCAGGTGCCCTCTCTGCCACACTTCTTTTCTCACTCTAGTTACCCTGGGATTCTCTCCCCAATAAAGCATTAGCACTTAAACCTTGTGTCACGCTTAATTTTCAAGGGAATCCAGGGAAGGACATCTGTGTATGTGTATATAATTCTGTATATTAATATAAATATAGTTTATATATAGAAATATATAGTTATATATAATCATATAGAGATATATATGATTTATCATATATATAATCATTTATTTCCCTTTTCTACTCTGTATAAAATGCTTACATTTTATGAAGAAAATCCTTAAGTACTGTATAGTGACATTATGACACAAGGTATTAATATGAAGAATTTATGAATCCCAGAGGTTCTTTTATGGTTTTGTCCTGCTTTTTGCTAGTGGAAAAAACCTTTACATAAAGTAATAAAGATGAACTTTGTAAGATACTAGCCATAAACTTTGGGAAATGATCAGTAACAACACTGATCCGTTAGGAAAGTAGGGTTTGAGACTCTTTAAATTACATATAAATGAAAAGAGCACCTTGAAGACTCCAGCTTAAAATTTTTTTTTATCTGAAATGTGGCAAGGCCTGAAACCAAAGCCTACGTTAGGTGCTCAGCTAATAGCAAAAGCATATTTTAAAATAAATGTCCACTTGGCATTTCTTTACATGTGTGCTATTTTATGTCACAATGGGTGGGTGATAAGGTAAAATTGTAATGCCATTTGTATCATATTTTTACAGCTTAGCAAAACAATCAGCCTTCTGAAATGATTTTGCCTTCATCCTTATCACTCAATTCTAAATAAAAGCATGCATATTCTAAATAAAGGCAATGCCCCAGAGGCATCAACCCCCTTGCTTGTCGATACAAACAAAGGGTTGATGAGAGAAGGCTTCCACCAGTGGCCACGGAAAGAAATGTGAACTTAGAAGATGCTGTTGTCGTGAGATCAGCCACATGGAGGTGAGGCTGAGAGGCCGTGCGTGCAGACATCAGAGACATCAGATGCCATTTTGGTGGTTAAAACAGGGTCAATTTTCTCTTCGGCATTCTTCTATTTAAAATAGCATATGACTGAAATTGTAGTGTCCCTCCAATGCCTGATGAACCCACTTTCCCCACAGAAATCTTAATCTTATTGAAGTTAACCTTCGATCCAGTGCCATACTTTTGTGAGCCCAAAGACCCCCGGCCTTGCCTTCTGTAGATTCCTAACAGCTGTATTCTTAAGCATTTCTGTTTTTTTGCCTACTGCCTAGAATTGCAGAGTCCAACCTCTACACCAGTTTCCACGGAAGCACTATGTGAGTCAAGTAAATTTAAGACTTAAGGGATCAGGAGAGGGGCACAGGTCACACTGCCTCACAGTGCACCATCTTGCCCACTAGATTCCAGACACTCCCTCCCATTCTGTGCCTTGAAGCCAGCTCACAAATGCGGCCCATTTTCTCTCTCCCACAGAAGACGTCCTTCCATACTTCATACTTAGAAGCTTGCCTTTGCCTAACAGCTGGTTTTATAACTTTGAAGAGTTTTCATATAAGCTACTAATTTTTCTCCATATCATTAAGAATATAAAATTTTCTCTATGAAACTCAATAAGACTATTTTTAAAAAAAAATGTAGTCATAAACATTTTATTTTTCCTGAACTACCCCTTGCACAGAATATAATGCCCATGGTAGACTAGCTCAATTCCACCTTTTAAATGCTGACATAGTTCAAAGTATTTTTCCCCTTTAAAGTCCTTAATTTATATTTTTCCCTGTATTTTTTATGATTTTTGATTTATGTATGTCTCTTCCCACTAGGATATAAACTCCAAGAACATAGCAACCAAGTCTATTTTGCTAGGTACTGAATCTTCGGTACCCGGGAATTAGCCTGGCACAAAACTAGATGATTGATGCATTTGTCAAGGAATGAATGAAATTATATTTGCAAACTTATTAATTTCATCTTACCTATGCAGAAGAAAAAAATTATAGAGGAAAACAAAAACCAAAGGTTCAGAAAAGTGAAATGTCTTGCCCAAGTTCACACAGCTAATTGACAGCAGAGTGTTTTAATAAGTTTGCCACGCCTGTCCCTCAGCCTTCTTGCAATTTTAGACTGTAAATTCATTGTCATAATACATTTATCAACAATCTTATAAAGCTAGTGTTTTCTCTCAAACTCATATGCTTGACTAAAGAAATATCAAAGAAGACTGGTCGCAGGATTCCTTGGCTCTTTTTTTTTGTAGTTTTATGGTTTTATTAACACAAATATGAAACTCATATAAGCTTTCTGTCTATTCATTTTCTTCGCTGCACAGCCTGGCATTGGGACTGGTGACTCTGATGGCCAGCTGGCCTACTCTTTCCACAATGGCTTTGTAGCTCTTGGAGGAGACACTATGAGCAATCTCCACACAGTGAGATTTGTTACATGTAAGTAGCACTTCAAGCTCCTTGACTCTGTGGATGAGGAACTTCCAGAAACCACTGGGCACCATGTGCTTTGTTTTTTGGTTGCTCCCGTAACCAATGCTGGGCTTCAAGATCTGTCCCTTGAATCTTCTGTGCACCCTATTGCCAATGGTTCTGGGTTTCTGCTGGTCCTGCTTAATTTTGACATATCTGTCTGCCTGGTGCCAGATGAACTTCTTGGTCCTCTTTTTAATGACCTTGGGCTTCCCCAGAGGTCTGAAGGCAGCCATGATGCCAAATAGGTGATGGCTGCCATCCCTGCAAGCAGCACTGAGGAAGGAGGATTTCTTGACTCCATTTTCCTGTGGAGAGATACCAAATTAGTTTATATCTTACACTGAAAAATGATATTTTGTGCCTACTTGGGAATCAGTACTTTAAAATGCCTCCATTATTTCCACTGCAGCTTTTATTTTAATATAATGATTTAGAATCACTCCTAGGATAAACCACACTGCACCAAGAGCCATTTCCACTTCTCAAGAACACATGGAGCAAAATGGTTCAGGTGGACAAGTGCTCATAAGGTCCTGTAAAAACAACTACACAAGGCTGTCAGTCCCCTCTGAGACTTCAAAGAGCCCCAGAAATTGAGGTAAAAGTACAAGGAGAGTAAAAAACATCTTATTTCAACACATCTTATAAGAAGTTGAATTGAAATATAAATTTCTTCTTGGAGCCCGAGGATAGATACATTTATTTTCTTACTGTTTTCTAGTCTAAATGTACTGGTGGAGCTACCAGGGTGGATAGCTTAGGAGCTCAAGAGAGAAAGCCTGTGGCTCCGGGGTCTGTGTGGACTCTGCTTCTGCAGGCAAGGTTTGAGAAGAGGAGAGAGAAATCAAAAGTTGTTGTCTGAGAGGCTGTAATTCAAATCTATGTCACTACCCAAGTATTACACAATTTGTTTTAAGACGGAGACTACAAATATGAAAGCCCTCTCACATTTGTTCACCCCTGACATCTCTCTGAGACTTGTGTGTATGTTATTGCTAACATTCACAACATGCAGTAAAACTTGACTATTACGCACAAAGTAAAGGAAGATCATGCTCCTATAAAGGATATAGACATCATACGCGATTAAATGTGTTAGTTATTCTCTGAAAACTTGCTTACACATTTTAAATGGCAAATCTTCTTTTTGTGGATAAACCTCAACAGAGCCCTTGCACCATAAATTTCAAGTTAGTGTGGCTAACGTCAATGGCATTTGCTATGAATAGACTTGCAAATAATCTCTAGCAAGTGATCCCCACCTGTGAGCCTATCCTTTCTATACAAAACCATTTAGAACTTAATGGATTGCTTGCACTCCCGTGAGAACACCATGACTTATTTCTCATTGGAAAAGATCATTTTTTGAAGGTCTGTAATGATGAGAAAACTACTGGAGCAACTTGTGTCCGCTACTGCAGAGGACAGGATAATTTCTCTATTTCCTTCACTTTCTTTTCTTCTGTACTTATGCTCTGGTTTCCAAAACCAATGGTACTAAAAAGAAAAAAAAAAAAAACAAAAAACTATAATGGCCCTGCTTTGTAACTTGTTCCATATGTTTGACATGCTTCATAAAATAATTCCACATTAGTTTCCCTAGCCTAGTGTTTGGATCGTGACATCTGTTTTTTTCCTATGTTTGCATGATTTATTTTGGTGTCCATGTGAACTTGCTCTATAACAGTAAAAGGAATTTGCTTAGATTCCCTTTTCCTAGAATGTCTCCCGGTGCCTTGCAGACTCATCAGGCTTCCTATCCAAGGAGATGTCACCCAGTCCCTCTCAAGCTAACTCTGGCACTTCCTAGTGTATGAACTCACAGAAGTCACTTGATCTCTCTAGACCTCAATTTCCACATCTGTAAAATGGAGATGGTAACAGTAATAACTATTTGTAGGGTTCTGGGGAAGGCTTAAGTACATTATTATATGCATATATTTATAAAGCACTTCAGTAAGTTCCTGGCACATAGTAAGTGTTCCTTTCTTTAGTTATTAAAGCCAAGGCACAAAGAAAGTCCTCCAAGAGATAGATTCCTCTTACTATACAACCCTTTGCTGGCCTTCATTTATTCATTCACTCAGCAAATGGTTATCAGGTACCAAAAGTTAAAATTATCACCAAAGTGGAGTCATATTGGTCACTGAGGCTAAGGGAAGTCAGTACTACCTTCATTTAAAGTTTTGATGTGTTGTTTACCACAGATTTTTGCACTAATTTTGACTTTTAAAAACTATTGCATTACAATATTATCTTGATTACTGGATAAAACATTATTTCTTTTAATAACCCGGTGTAGATTTCCCCAGTTAAATTTTATGCCCGAAGCACAGGCCTCACTTACCTCACCTGGTCCTGGCCCTGGAGAGTTGTGAGCAAAGCACTCAGTCCCAGTCCTCATGAAACTAACAATCAAGAGGGAGGAAGGATAGACCTTAACAAAGTTATCACAAAAATATCTAAGTTCTTTCCATTAAAAATGCAGGAGTTTTATATTCTCCCTTAGGCCTGTGGCTGAGTGTAAATACATTTTCAAAATGAAGAGCTCAGGTTTTCAGTTATTCAGTTTTCAACAGATACATGTGAACTGCCTACTGTGTGCCAGGCACAGCTCTGGGAACTAGGGCAGAGCAAAAGAGACACAAATTTCTACTTTTATAGAGTTTATATTCACATGTGTTAAAGAGACAATGAACAACACAAGTAAATAAAATAGACTATATGTTGTATAGTGTGTTATAGTGCTAAGTCATAAAGAGAGAAAAAAAATATGTGAAAGGGAGAGGGAGAAGGGAAAGAAAATTGAAATGTTAGCTAAGGATCATGGGAATTGTGACCTTTGAGTAATGAGGTGGGGGGAGTGAATGAGAGGGGGAGGGAGAGAGATACATGGAGAAAGACAGTCCGGACGAAGAGAGCGGCTACTGCAGGGTAGGACCCCAAAGTGGAAATATGCCTAAAGTGTTTAGGAACCTAAGAAAGAGGATGGTGTGGCAAAGAAAGAGTGAGCAGGAATTTAGATCGAGACGGTAATGGAGGGCTGATCATGGAGGACCATTTACATCATCGTAAGTACTGAGAGGGGAAATCACTAAAACATTCAAGTACAGGAGTGACGAGGCCTGACTTAGGTGTAGCAGGCTCAGTCCAGGGCTGTGCGGAGGATGGACTGGTGGGGAACAAGCTAGGAAATGGGACCAGTTGAGAGCCCACTACACAACCCAGATGAGATGTGATGGAGGCTTGGAGCAAGATGGCAGCTGCAGAGGGGGCGTTCAGCAGTCAAATTCTGGGTGTATTTTGAAAGTAGAGCTGATTGGTGAATGCTGTGAAAGATGTAAGCCTGATGATTCACAGACCTGTACCCCTTGGGCAAAGAATAAAAATTAAAAAAAAAATAGAAAAAAAGAAAGAAAGAAAGAAAGTAGAGCTGACAGGTTTTGCTGTTGACTGAATGTGGCACGAGAGAGAAAGAGGAGGCTGGGCTAACTCGAGGTCTTTGGTCTGTGCAACTGAAAGAAAGGGGTTACCACCAGGTGGAAAAGTAAAGACTGTAAAGAAGTAGACCTGGGAGGAAACCTCTAGGAGCTCAGTGTTGGACATGCTCGTTTCAAGATGTCAGTAATCAACAAAATGGGTATGGTACGTAGACATTGGCATATAGGTTTGAACTCTAGAATTCAGGGTATTAGTCTACTACTCAAGTATGGGAGAAGGTTCTAGCAAAGGAGACCGAGCTGGGGAAAATCAAGAGAGTATGGTGGCTTGACATCAAGTGGAGAAAGCATTCTGAGGAAGCAGGTGTGCTGAACCTTCAGAAGCTGCCAACAGGTCAATAAGGTGAGGATTAAACATTGTGTGTGCGTGTGTGTGTGTGTTGTGGGTTGTGAGAGGAGGGAGAAAAGGTGCCCTATGAGAGGCAAAGGGGAATAAGGAGGACAACAGTCCATGCTTCCTCCAAGCCAGTGGTCCAAGGAACGCACCTGGGGAGCAGCATCCCCTAGAGACAGCTGCAGGCAGTGGTGGCCGGGGAGAGCCACACTGGGTCAGAGCCATCATCTGCAAACCTTCGCACACATCGGGATCAGCCAGAGGACTTGTTGAACCACAGATTTCAGAGCCCCACCTCAGGAGTTTCTGATTTGGCAGATTGGGTGGGGGTCTGAGATTTGGCATTTCTAGCAGGTTCCAGGTGATGCTGACTCCACTCTTCCTGGGAGACCTGATCTACTGAACGAGCCCAAGAAAGGAATGTTCACAGAAGAGGCTCTTGAAGCTCAGTGGCTTTTAAAATTTGAAAGCAGCTATAGCCGAGTCCATGTGAAATTCACTCCAAATTCATTACTAAACACAGTTCTATTTTTCCCATAGTCCTTTATACTATTTATACGAATGTCCATTTCAAATAGTGTAGATACAATTACATTATTGTAGGTTGAAAGGAGAAATGTATGCCTTCTTAATCACATTTCCAATATTTTTTAACCCCTCCCTTATTTCATCTCTTCTTTTGAATCTATTCAATCCATCTTGAAAACATTTGACTTGAAGCCTACTTACTTATTCATGCATTTATTTATTTTTTTAAGATTTTATTTATTTGACACAGAGAGAGAGAGAGATAGAGAGAGAGAGCGAGAGAGAGCAGATCACAAGTAGATAAAGAGGCAGGCAGAGAGAGAGGAGGAAGCAGGCTCCCTGCCGAGCAGGATGCCCAATGCGGGCCTCAATCCCAGGACCCTGAGATCATGACCTGAGCCAAAGGCAGAGGCTTTAACCCACTGAGCCACCCAGGCACCCCTTATTCATGCATTTATTCAACAGATATTTACTGAGCACGTACTAAGCACTAGGCACCATTACAGCCCTTGGAATATGGCAATGAACAGGACTCAAAGCCACATTCCAGTTCAAAAAGAAGAAGGCAATGAGCAAATAAATACAAATAATAATTCAGGTGGTGATAACTTTTACAAAGATTAAAAATAAAGCAGGAAAGGAGGATTGGGGTGCAATGAAAGATAGGGTAGGTAGGGAGGGACGTTCTCACCAAGAAGGTGATATTTTGGCAAGAACGGGAAAGAGGTAGGGAAGTGAGATACCAGGGGAGGAGTATTCCAGCCAGGAAATGAAAAGGTTCCAAGACTGATGTATACCTGGCAAGTTGAAAGAAAAGCAAGGACTGGCAGTCTACACCGAAGCAGTCTGGACAGGGGAGAGGGGGAGGAGCAGAGGAGCCCACAGGGGCAATGTGGAAGGCGGGGACAAGGGCTCACATAAAGTCTGGTAGGCCAGTGAGACAGCTTTGGCTCTTCTCCATGTGAAGTGGGAAGCCAGTGGAAGGTGTAAAGCAGTGACGAGGCATGACCTGGCTTGCATTTAAAAGGGATCCCTCTGGCAGTTGTCTTGTGAGTAGTGTCCAGGGAGCAGGGTGATTGTGAGGAGGCGGCATTCGTGTTAACTCAGGCAGGGGATGACAGGGGCCTGGAAGGTGACAGCAGTGCGGGTGTCCAGAAACACTGGGATCCTGATTTTTGAAGGCAGAGCCAACAAGCTTTGCCGAAGGATCCGATGTGGAGTGTAGAAGGAAGAGTCAAGGACCACTAGACCCTTTAAAACCTTGCTGGCTAGAGTTGCCATCTACTGAAAAGCAGAGTATTCTGGAATAAAAATATGAATTTTGAATTTATCTCTACTGAGATGGTCTTAAAAGCCGTGAGATTAGATGAAGTCCCCCAGGGAGTGAGTGAGTGATGAGAGTGGACAGAGAAAGGAAGGGATCCGACAACGGAGCCCTGGGTGTTCCAGCATCCTAGAATACGGGATGAGAGGCAGCCAAAAACCCCAGCGAGTGGCCTTGAGGTGGGAGAACTAGGGGAGCATGATGCTTTTGAAACAAAGTAAAAAGTTTCAAAAAGGAGGGAGTAATGCATGCCTGTACTAATTTGGACCATTTGCTCTGAAGGCACATTGTGTTTATGTTTTTTTCTGGGAGGCACAGTAAAAATGACTGAGGTCCAAACTAATACTATCACACAAAACACAGAACCATGTTATTCCATGATAAATGAAAAATAATCAATTAGTATATACTTTCACAAAACGAACAAGAGTTCAGATGATATAATTTCTATGTTACAAATCTGACTAACAGAACCAAGGAAATCACTAAACATTAAGAGGCACTCACTTCCTCACTCTTCTCTTCCCCACAACAGAGAAGAAACATGCCCTGCCTGATTTCGGTGGGGATCCTTCGAGTGGATCTCTAATCTCATTATCATGGGATTACACTTTATTTTTACTGGATGCCTCGGTTAGTTACACTAATTCACATTCCTACTTTTTCTACTTTTTCTTTTTTTTTTTTTTTAGTTAATCTGTTTGCTTCTTCTGAAGAACTTTCTAGAAGAGTTTCTTCTGGGTACTTACATGTTTGGAAAGAACACTTGATCATTAATTTGACATACCTGATGTATCATTTTTATAGGTAATCGAGTCCTCAAGTTCAAGTCATTCTTCAGAACCAGGAGGACTATTGTCACCAGTAAGAACAATGACATCATTTTTTCATTGCTTTTTCCCCTCTGTCACTTCTTTTATCTTTGTCAATGTGTCTAGGTGTCTTCTCCATTCTACATACTCTTCAGTGGTCCCCTTCCAATGTAAAAATTCATGTAATTCTTTTTTAAATTATTATTGAAGTATACCTGATATACACTATTATATTACTTTCAGGTGTACAACATATTAAAAACTCATGTAATTCTTGAGTCCTGACAAAATTATCTTCTATTATTTCTTTGATAATTTTGTCCCTTTACTTTTCTCTGTTCCATTTTTCTGAAATTTCTATGAATTAATTTTCTATTTCTATGAAGATTAAAGCTCAATACTGATCCTCTGTAACTCATTTTTCTCTTTACTATATTTTCTGTTTCTATACTTTTTACTTTCGGGGTGATTTTTGAGAGATCTGTCTACCAACACTGATTTCAAATTTTGTGTAAGTCACATGCTTAATTTTTAAGTTGTCTTTCTTGCTTTTGGATTTTCCCTTATTACAGCATTCTGTTTTTATTTTGTGGAGGCATTAATCTTGGATCTCTTTCATGATACAAGTTAGTTTTTTTTTTTTTGGTTGTTTTTGTTTGTTTGTTTTACTTTATCTCTTGTGCATGAATTATCTATATACTCCAGGACTAGGTTCCATACATGTTTATCTTGATGTTTCTTTTTCATTTTGCAAGTTTTTTTTCAAAAGTGAGTAGTAATCTTTGGCTGTTGATTCACATTTAAGAATGGGACAACAAGGTAGCTGACTTGAAGTTCAGTGACTATGGGCACAAGAAAGGTTCTTAGGCTGGGCATTCTGGCCCATATGCTAGAATGAGGAAAACTTTGCTCCAGAGCACTAATACACAAAGCAGCTGCTCTAATTATCCCTAAAATAACTTTGCTTCTTTTCAAAGGGGAAAAAAAGGCCTGAAATCATAAAACCCTCGAAGAAAATATAGGAGCTCCTTGACATCAGTTCTGGCAATGATTTTTTGGATTTGACAGCAAAAACAAAGGCAACAAAAACAAAAATAAACAAGTGGGGTTACATTAAATTAGAAAGCTTCTGCACAGTAAAGGAAACCACCAACAAAATGAAAAAACAACCTACCAAATGGAGAAAATATCTGCAAATCATATTTCTGACAACGAGTTAATATCCAAACTATATTAAGAACTTGTACAACCAAATAGCAAGAAACCAAACAATCCAATTAAAAAATGGGCAGAGGAACTGAAGAAGACACACAAATGACCAGCTGGTACATGGAAAGGTGCTCCACATCACTAATCTTCAGGGAAATGCAAGTCAAAACCACAGTGAGATATCACCTCACACCTATTAGAATGTCTGTCATTGAAAAGACTAGAGATAATGAGTGTTATCGTTAGAGATAACTTGTGCTCCGTTGGTGGGAATGTAAATTGGTACATCCACCATGGAAAACAGTATGAAGTTTCCTCAAAAAATTAACACTTAGTGGCGCCTGGGTGGCTCAGTGGGTTAAAGCCTCTGCCTTCGGCTCAGGTCATGATCTCAGGGTCCTGGGATCGAGCCCCACATCAGGCTCCCTGCTTAGCAGGGAGCGTGCTTCCTCCTCTCTCTCTGCCTGCCTCTCTTTGTACTTGTAATCTCTCTCTCTCTGTCAAATAAATAAATAAAATCTTTAAAAAAATTAACACTTTGAACTATCATATAATCTATATAATCTGGGTATATATCCAAAGCAAATGAAAACAGGATACAGAGCTATCTGCACTCTCATGTTCACTGCAACATTATTCACAGTAGCCAAGATAAGCAAACAACTTTCATGTCCATCGATGGATGAATGCATAGAGAACATGTTTACACGTGTGTGTGTATATATGATGCATATGAATGTGTATATGTACATACATGTACATGGATGTATACATACATACATACACTCATGAGGAAATATTATTCAGCCATGAGAAAGAAGCTAAGTGAAATAGCCAAAGAAAACAAATACTACATTGTATCACTTATATATGAAATCTAAAACAACGTCAAATTCATAGAAACAGTAGCAAAGTGTTTGCGGGAACTTCGGCAGGGGTGTGGAACAGGGAGAGGTTGATAAAGGGTGCAAACTTTCAACTCTAAGATGAAGATAGTCTGAAGCTTGCTAAGGGAGTGGAAGTTATATGTTCTCACCAAATGACAACAACAACAAAGGCACAAATGTGAGATGATGGACATTCATTATCTAGAGGTTGGGAATCCCTTCACAACATATGTGTACACATATACAGGCTTCCCCCTCCCATCCTAAAGCTTGCTTTACAGCACTTTGCTTTCATGAAAGACCTAAATCAGTACCTGTTTCCCCAACCAAAAGAGGATTTTCACTTTTATGAAACAGTAACTGCTTCTTCACTTTATGCCATTTCGGCCTATGAAAGTTTTCATGGGAACGCTCTCCTTTTGGATAGCAGGGAAACCTCTGTCAAAATCCTTTCACTGTACATGTATACATCAAATCACCACGATGTACACTTTAAATATCCGTTTTATTTGTCAGTGATTGTTCAATAAGGCCAAAAGAGAGAGGGAGAAAAAATAAACCAAGAGAAGACAGAAACTGGGTTTCTGACCTGAGGGAAGACATCTGCATGTTGCAATGGCCCTGGGGGGAGAGACTGACTGCCCCGATTATCAAATGCATCCTTCATTTTCAGCACTCCGCCTCTGACCTCCCCCCATTTACCTACTAACCCAGACTCTGCAGTCTTACCAGGGTTCTGTTAGTCCAGCCTGTGAATATTTTATTATAGAGAGCTTGCACACAGAAGGGAGGAGGAGAGAGAGTCTTAAGCAGACTCTGTGCTGAGCACAGAGCCCAGTACGGGTCTCCATCTCGCAATCCTGAGATCACAACCTGAGCTGAAACCTAAGTCAGACGCTTAACCGACTGCGCCACCCAGATGCCACTAGCCTGTGAATATTTTAAGCTGTGACTTCCAAATCAAAACTTTCAATTCACTTTCAATCTTCTAGAAATATGCTGAAATTTCACAATCATTGATCCCCTCTCCTGCTCCCTTTGCTGTTACAGAATTTTTAAAATAAGGAATTATGAAATCAAATGACAACTGGGGCCAGGAAGATAAAACCAACTCTGTGTAGCAGCCTGTTGAAGACTTGTCATTCGTTTGAAGATTTTTCTTTATTTTATTTGACAGAGATAGAGAGAGATCACAAGGAGGCAGAGAGACAGGCAGAGAGAGAGGAGGAAGCAGGCTCCCCGCCGAGCAGGGAGCCCGATGTGGGGCTCGATCCCAGGACCCTGAGATCATGACCTGAGCCGAAGGCAGAGGCCCAACCTACTGAGCCACCCGGGTGCCCCTTGTCATTCATTTGAATGGTGACCATTATCACCCCCTAGCCCATGGTGAGAAGAAAATGTGTCGTCAAATCTTTGATTTTCTAGATTTGACAGAAGTATTAACTTTTTACCAGAAATCATTAGTATTTAAATGTCAGGAAATAATATTTTTCAAAATATTCTAAAGGCCAATCAAAACACATCTGCTGGCAAGATCCAGCCCTTGGTTTGCCAGTTTTCAATCTCTGATTTATACCTTTTTTAAAAAAAAATTATTTCTCTGCTCTCATTACAGTAAGCTCACAACAAAGAAAGAGAATAAGTACAGGTGTTCAGTCTGCCTCCAAACTGTAGAAGTTAAATTCTATATTACCTATAAAATTTTAGAACAATGTCCAGTGTGTAGTAAACAATAAATGTTAACTCTTGTATTATTTTTTAAAAGATCTTTTATCTATTTATTTATTTGAGAGAGAGAGAGAGAACATGAGCTGGGGGGAGAGGCAGAGGGAGAATCAGGCTCTGAGCAGGGAGCCTGACGCGGGGCTTGATCCCAGGACCCTGGAATCATGACCTGACCCTGAGATCATGACCTGAGCTAAAGGCAGACACTTAACCGACTGAGCCACCCAGGTGCCCCTAACTCTTGTATTATTATTGTGAGTTATTTGTAGCTTTAATTATATCATCATACTGCAAAGGCAACAATAACTTACGCATTCAGAACCCAAAACAACAGGGCCAGATGGCAGTTTTCAGAGGTCAGAGCGAGACGATGCCAGCCCGCTAAGGGATGGCAAACAATTGACTGTCACCTTGGAAGGGGTGGGGGAAGACATAAAATACCTATTAAGTAGGCGGTTGCCAAGAATACACTTTAACAAATTCTAATTATACCCTAAATCCTAGCACTCATTTCTACTTAAGAAAACCAAGGAAAATTCCATCTCAATTTCCATGGCTTCCAGAAATTTATGTTTTCTCAAAGACACCCTAACACGCTTACACACCATTCAAATTTCTTCCCCTTAAACATTTGTGGGGATTATAGAGGACACACAAAGATATATATTTTTAAAAACTTTTTAAAAAGATTTTATTTATTCATTTGACACAGAGAGGGAGAGAGATCACAAGCAGGCAGAGAGGCAGAGAGGAGGAAGCAGGCTCCCTGCTGAGCAGAGAGCCCGATGCGGGCCTCGATCCCAGGACCCTGAGATCATGACCTGAGCCGAAGGCAGAGGCTTTAACCCACTGAGCCACCCAGGTGCCCCTATTTTTAAAGATTTTATATATTTATTTATTTGACAGAGAGGGAAAGAGGGAGCAAGCACAAGCAGGGGGAGGGGCAGAGGGAGAAGGAGAAGTAGGCTCTCCACCAAGCAGGGAGCCCAACATGGGGCTCGATCCCAGGACCCTGGATCATGACCTGAGCTGAAGGCAGATGCTTGACCGTCTGAGCCACCCAGGTGCCCCCAAAATATATTAAACACACACACGCACATGCACTCACACACAGTCATAAGCATGACGCACGTGCACAGGCACGCTCTTTCTCATTCTGCTACTCCATCAAGAATTCAGCAGCATTTTCCAGTTTCCTGCAAAGTCTTTGACATGAGTCTATCTGGGTGCTTTGCTGGTAATTGTTTGTCAATTATCCGTAGTGCCACCCAGAGTTTCTGCGTCAAATACAGAAATAGCTGTCCAGTTTGGGGACAGCGTCTGTCCTTCCCCAGTGGTCCTCAGGCTCCTTTGTGCTGGCATCAGTGATCACAAGAAGAGTCACCTTATCTCCAGGGCATCCTGCAGCCAAATATCACCAAAGTCCTCCCACTGCTGACAGTACCGTGCCACTGATGATTTACTTTTGTCACAATACATTTTTAAAAATCATCTTTATCCCTAATTAGCCAAAGTGAGAATTCTGTCTTCTCTCCTCTGTAAATTTACAGGAAAGAATTGAAAGCAGGGCCCCCTGGGCTATACATTTTAGTTATTTATAGTGAGGCCAAGGACCCACAGCCAAAGAGGAAAGAAGCGTATTTTTTTCCCAAGCACATAGCAGCAAGAGCCCTGGATGGCTGGACCATTCCTGTTCAGTGCTAAAAACCATACTGTGGGAACAAATGGGGTCTTTCTCAGTTTTCAGAGACAGTATCGGTTAGAGAAAACCAGGCCCATATTATCTCTTCACAGGCCTGACCTTTTGTGCCATGTGACTTCTCTGAATCTTATTTTCCCATTTGGGAAGTAGGAAACCAAACTTATGGGCTTGTTTTAAAAGACCATAACCTGGGACTCCTAGGTGGCACAGTTAGTTAAGCCTCTGACTCGTGGTTTGGGCTCAAGTCATGGTCTCTGGATCCTGAGATTGAGCCTCATGTCAGGATCCATGTTCTGTGTGGAGTCAGCTATGTTTCTCTCTCCCTCTGTTCTCCATTCTGTGCTCTTTCTCTTTCTCCAAAATAAATAAATACATCTTAAAAAAAAAAAAGACCTACAACCTAAGGATAAGTATCCCTACTTTATAGGTGAGGAAACTAATGTCTCATCATATAAAAGGGACTTTGAACATTGAAAAGTGCTTTATGGACTTAAGTTATTAACATTACTATTTATCTAGAACTATTAAGATCTCTTCCCCCCCTACTTTCCTCTTCAACTCCATAAATTTGGAACTTACAGCCTGATGATATCACAAAAGAACATTTAACATTGCAACTGGGGAGAAAGACGTTACTTACAACCCTGATCTGGGAAAAAATAACTTTCAGGGAGAGAAATAGCCAATGCTCTCATTTTAATGGAAGGATAATTAGAGAACCAAACATTGCATCACTGAACCTGTGAACTTTCTGTTGATTTCCCCTTAGTAAAGCAGTTGAAGGGTGTTTTAATGAAAGAAGAGGATGTCACTCCAGGGAGGGATTCAGCTACCAGAGAATTCTTGTAGGCAGAAATAACTGCGCTGAGAAGAAAAAAAAGAGAATTCTCAGAGAATTGCAGACAGTGTGACCAGAGTCTCAAACTTGACAGAGCATCAGAACCCCTCATGGGGCTTAATAAAAACACCAATGGCTGCATCCCACCCCAAGACTTTTTGCTTCAGCAAGTTTGGATTGGGGCCAAGAATGTTCATTTCTTTGTTTTTTTTTTTTAAGATTTTATTTATTTATTTATTTGAGAGAGTGAGAGAGGAGGAGCAGGGGGAGAGGGAGAACCAGACTGCCCGCCGAACAGGGAGCCCAACACGGGGCTCGATCCCGGGACCCCAGGATCATGACCTGAGCTGAAGACAGATGGTCAGCTGACTGAGCCACCCAGGTGCCCCAAGAATGTTCATTTCTAACAAGTTCCCAGGAGATGCTGATGCTGCTGGTCTTCCCTCTGTACTTGTCTCAGTCCTCATTTCTTCTTCTGAGGACACAGGTCATATCGGACTAAGGCTCACTTGAATGACCTCTTATTAACTAAATCGCCTCTTTAAACGTCCATCTTCAAATCCAGCCACATTCTCAGGTACTGGGGGTTAGAACTTCAATACAGGAATTTGGGGGCTGGCGGGGGGCATCATTCAGAGAAGGATGGACCAACTCTGCCAGCACAGTGACACAGAAATCTGAACAAGCCGGGAGCCAGAAAGCAGATCCCACACACAAGCAGGCACCTTACACATCACTGCATGGAGTGTGTCCAAGGATGAGAAATATTCCGGAGGACTTTGTGAGACCTTGGGAGGATGGCACAGCCTTCAGACCTGAAGAGTACTGTGGTTCTTTGTGTCTCTAAAATATATTTGCTGCAGAACATATTAGTTTAACCTAATTTTAATAGAGCAAAGCCCAAATGGTTTTTAAATGGGGAGCAAGGGTCAGCTGGTGGGTTTCTGGGTGGGAGTTTATTTAAGTAGAATGAGGCAGCAATCCTTCCAGAAATCAAACCCGTCCCCTTCTGCACTGAGCTAGAGCATTCGTGCTCCCCGGCTGGGTATCTCATCACAGAGCCACCGACAATTTGAACAGAATAACTCCTGGTGTGGTGGGGGGACTGTCCTATGTGTTGTAGGATGTTGAGCAGCAACCCTGGTCTTTTCCACTGGGGACCAGTAGCATCTGCCCCCAGTTGGGACCATCAAAAATGATTCTAGACATTACCAAATGCCCCCAGAGCCAGGAATCCAAAACTGATCCAGGGAACAACCACTACTCCATAGGTTCTGCCTTAACCCATCTGGGCTTCAATAACTAACGTAGCCTAGATTGGGTGGCTTCAACAATTAACATTTATTTCTCACCATTAGAGAGGCTGGGAAGTCCACGAAGAAAACACCGACAGATTCGGTGCCTGGTGAGGGCCTCCTTCCTGGGGCCCAGACTGTTTCCGCTGGATCCTCGCTGGGTAAAAGGGGAGAGACAGTGCTCCAGGGTCTCCTTGCAGGGCACCAATCCCACTCACGGTGGCCTCCCCCTCACGACTTAATCACTTCCCAACGCCCCTGCCTCTTAACACTACCACCCTGGGGATTTGGTTTCAACATAGAATTTGGGGAGACTCAAACCTTCAGTCTCTAGCAGGTTCCATTCCATAAACCTCAAGCACATGACCTTCATCCTGAGGGCAAATCCACGAAGCCGGGACACCCACTTCTCACCCATCAGGAAGCCCGGACTCCCTGATATCTGCTTACTTGCACATTCCCAAGAAGCGTCTCTGCCATTCCCAAAGCTGTATCTTTCACTAGGCTCTCTCCGGGCTCGACGATCAGGACAACCATGTTCTGTAACTAATGTGACTCTCATTTCCAGAAGCAGGATAATGAAAATACCTCCGGGTCTAGGCCCAGGGAAGAGATTGCATAGGAGGGAGAGGGTCACAGCCCGTGCGCGTGACAGCAGCGAGGGGCTTCCCTGAGGCTCGTTCTCCCTGCCGCAGCCTGACAGACACCTGTCAGGTAGAAGCTTAAAACTGGCAGCGTATGAAAACCGCACGCAGCCCTCTGTGATTTACCAGGCTAAGCACAGCCTGTCAGCCTGTTGGTTACTGTCACGACGGTGCCAGACTGATTAGGGTTCTCGCATCACACACATGAAATACTTTGTGTTCGCAGGGAAACCCTTTTGGGAATCAAAGACCTGTGGCTTCGTGGTCTTTCTTTCTTTTCTCTTTTTTTCTTTTTTCCCCTTTTTTAACGTTTCTTGGATGTCAGAGGTAATGCATGGCTTCCGAGGAAGTGAGAGGATAAACAATCAATCTAAAGAACACGCAAAGGAATGGGCAGAAAGCTGGCTTGGCCAAGCAAAAGGGGCACCCGTTTGTTTACGTCACAACATTCATGGAGCACCTAACATTTGCCCAGTCTGGGGCCTGGCCCAGGAA
Source organism: Ailurus styani (assembly GCA_002007465.1). NCBI lineage: Eukaryota > Metazoa > Chordata > Mammalia > Carnivora > Ailuridae > Ailurus > Ailurus styani. The sequence continues at coordinate 1,278,250 of LNAC01000422.1, forward strand.
ACTCAGCGATAGGCCCAGGAGGCTTCGTGCCCCAGGGTTCTCACTGGCACGCCCCTGGGAGACACTACATTCACTGTAACACAATGGGGTGCCCGTGCTCCCCACCAGAAGAAGGCTAAGAAGCCATGTGAGGAACAAAAGGACAAGGGATACAGACTTAGGGACGCCCTGCTTAATTAAATCATGATAGGAGCTATTCGGTCTGCTGTTAATTCATAATAAAGGAAATCTACTGGAATAGAATTATAATCCCATTTGATTTTTCTTCCTATCATCAAGCCTTTAGGCTCCATTGCTTCCCTCCCATTCAATCCAGACAACCGTTTGAATCCCCACGCAGCATGGGTGTACCATTCTTTCAACAACTCTTCGTAATTTGTCACATTTGCAAACTATTAATCTATCCTGAATAAGTCTTTTTTTTAAATAAAGATTTTATTTTTTAAGTAATCTCTATATCCAATGTGGGGCTCAAACTTACAATCCTGAGATCATGAGTTGCATGTTCTACTGACTGAGCCGGCCAGGTGCCCCATGCTGAATAATTCTTTTTCCTACTTGTTTTTTATTCTTTTGTATTTACCAAATGTTCTCACTTTCTACTTGTTTTAGTTGTTGTTTTTTTATTGCCACTTTTAAATGTCCCACTCCCACTGACAATTCTCTGCTTTTCTCTCAGATTTTCTAGGACAAGTTGGCATTCTTTTAGCAAAGAGACATTGAGAACCAACCAGGGCCAGACGTATTATTTCTGTATTTGCTAATTTTACCTTCCTGTGGCTGTAGTGGCAACTCAGGTGAGATTTCAACAAGGATTTGTGTATGCAGACTCTAAATTAAAGATGTTGATCTATTTTGACTCTTCGGTGCAAAGTGGCATCTTCACTTTGTTTTTTTGTTTGTTTTGTTTTGTTTTAATTATTATTATTTTTTTTGGCCCCAGGGGTACAGGTCTGTGAATCATCAGGCTTACACCTTTCACAGCGCTCACCATAGCACAAACCCTCCCCAATGTCCATAACCCAGCCACCCTATCCCTACCCTCCCACCCCCCAGGAACCCTCAGGGATCTTCACTTTGAAGCCCCTGTTTCCACAGCACTTAGTTGATTTTGAGTTTCAAATGATTGTAAAGGAAACAGATTAGAAGCCCAAAGTGGGACTGAGCCAGTCGAATCAGTCAGTGAAGTTTACTGTGCTACAAAGGACAAGACAAAATGGAGCAAATAAAGCTAAGTGTTTGGAAGCTGGTGTTTTATGAGGGGAAGGAGAAATGTTTGAGCCCTGTGTATTAATAGCTTTTTAAATTAAAACAACTCAACTTGATCTTAGGACATAACACTGATACGGTCAAGTTGTCTCACATACCAGTCTTCCCCTGCTTTGCATGGCAAGGAAAGGACAAAGGCAGAAAAGGAGTGTCCTTCCCCCGTCCCCAGCTAGCACACACGTGTCTGGTGCATGGACAGAATCAGGTTGAGTCAGTCAGGTGCTCAACACATCTGATAAGAGGTTGGACGAAGTACAAGAAACCGGCCCATTTCCCCCATTTGTTTTTCCATCTGAATTTTTTTTTCTCCCCGTGTGAGTAACCAAGCACAGTGTTCCTCAGGCATTTTCTCCCACTCGACAGCAATGGGTAAACTCCAAAAATGAAATAACAAAGTGAGTACTTCCTTCACCCTACACGCATCATCTGCTCCAACCAAACTGGCAAGACCTCTCAGTTTTTGAGCACTTACTATTTGCCAGACATGATTCTTAGTGCTTTATTTACATTTACATACTTTGTATTCTTATAATCCATAGGAAAACCCATGAAGTAGGTTTTCATATCCTCATTTTACAGGTTAGGAAACTGAGGTTCAGAGAACTTAATTAACTAACCCAAGGTCACACACATGCATACTAAGTGATCAAACCGTGATTTGAATCAAGGTCAGTGTGACTCCATACCTGCCCTGGTATGCATATGTACAAATCTGTATTGCCTTTCTCTTCTTGGACCTGCCATATGCACTCCTCATGGAATGGCATTCGTCTGCATTTCCATTCATCTTTTCATTCCATTCATCTAGTCCTTCCATTCCCTCGAGTCTCAACTCGATTCCCATCTCTTCCACAGAGCCCAGTCCAACTTTTCCCAGAATCAGTTGCTCCTCTGAAATTCTATGGTGCTTCTTGCCTTGGCATTTTATAAATGCAACCTTCTGTTGTTCATCTGTTGGGCAGTAGGGGTTAGAGGCCAATATAAACTACTTACCCACTAGATATTCAGACAGTCTGTGGCTACAATCTTTCCTGTTAACATGTACCATGATGGAAGTGGGGAATGTCTCATCAACCAGGATAACCCTAAGGCCTGGCAGAGTAACTAGACACAGAGTGGGTACTCAATATATTTTTATCAAACAAATATATATGGGAAGGGATATTGAGGTTTAGAAAGATGAGATCTTGTGAACATAAATTATTGTCAACAAAGACTAATCCAAAACTGGTAGGTCAGTGTGGTTGAGGAGGGGTGGTTTTAAGTGCCACCTGATGTATGTTGCTCCCGTTGTCCCCTGACCCATCAATCACCATGCTACCCAATAACCCTAGCAGAACTCAGCTGAAATCCCTGGGATTTAAAGTTTATAAAGTAAATAAATGAAAGTGCTGTTTTATGAAGATCTCTGTAAGGCCCAGAACACATAAAGTACTGCTTCTCTTTAACCTAGGCAATAGACCAGAGCATCAAATAGGCACCGAAAGCACTGTTCTCTTTTGAGCAGGGCAGTCACCTGGGAGGCAGAGATCCATGATATGTGAGAAGGAAGAAGACCACTGAATCCTGGTTAGGAAGCTAGACTGACCTACACGTGGAAAGCAGACAAGAAGACAACATTACAAATCACCTGTGGCAAGAGACATCCCTGAAGAACCAAAAGTAGGAGAGAGAACGTGGTGGTCTCCCAGGGTAGCCAAGAGACCTGCCCTAGGAAGGCATGAGGAAGGGCTCTCGGGCTCAACCTAGTAGACAAGAAATCTATGTTGGTTAGCACAAGTGAGATACTCCCTCAGAGCTTCCTGAACCAATGGAGAGAAATTTGAGGACGGAATGATAGGCCAAACTATACATAGTAGATGAGCCAGAGAAGTATTACTGGCCGGGATATTTGTTTTTTCATTAATTTTTTTTTCTGTGTAGCCCAGACACATTCTGGTTATACCAATATGGGCCATGATATCTGTACAAGATTGTAATCCCATAGATGCTGGAAAACATATTATATTCATCTTGGTGTCTCCAAATCTTGGCAAGATGTTCTCCATTAGATCCTGCTAGGTAAACATCTAATGCAAAGATGATAATGTTGATAAAAATCTTAAAGAGATCATCAAAAGGCATCTATCTTAGTTTTCTTACATGTAGTTATTAGTGCTGAATTTTTTTTCAGTTTTGCTCTGGCTCCAAAATGTCCTAGTAATAATATATTCATCCTGACAAATAATTATACCTTAACCTAATCAAGGACCCCCACCTCCCCCAAAAAGCCTTTTGTATTTTTATGTTTTTTTTTTTTTTTTTTTTTTTTTTTTT
>LNAC01000422.1:1281857-1349357 GCA_002007465.1 Ailurus styani
AGAGAGAGAGATTACAAGTAGGCAGAGAGGCAGGCAGAGAGAGAGGAGAGAGGAGGAAGCAGGCTCCCTGCCGAGCAGAGAGCCCGATGCGGGCCTCGATCCCAGGACCCTGGGATCATGACCTGAGCCGAAGGCAGAGGCTTTAACCCACTGAGCCACCCAGGCGCCCAGCCTTTTGTATTTTTAAAAGTGCCTTTAGTGCACATTCTGTTGCCTCAGAGAACGACACTTTGAGGAATCCAGGGTCAAGCACGCTTGCCAAAAACCACATAAACACGGTACCCCTAGACATCACAAAGCAAAGTAGAGAGCGCAACCTTTTCCAAAAGAAAACAGATAAAACACGAAAACAATCTGGCCACTGCAGGGGCCCACTTGTGCCCCAGTAGAATGTCAGATGCACCTAAAGCAACAAGAGCCTATTGGACTCTGTGTTGCCAGGAAACAGATTCTCTTTTCTATGCTCTAATGCCTTTTCACCACACTGAGAAAGCTGGCATCATGATAGTCAGACCCAGATGGGAGAAGATGACTCTTAATGACCCTCCTCTTCTAGAAGTTGAGATAGTGGTGTTCTAATCTAGACTATCCTAAAAATAATCAGGCCTCTTTTGAATCAGAGTACTGATGATAGTAGAAAATGAAAATTGGTTTGCTCTCTTGAAAGCCTCTTCACAATAACATAATATTTCTTTTATGATTCTGTAGATCTTAAGTCACTAAATTCGTGACATCAGCTTCTGCTAAAAAAGCTAGACACATAAACTTGCATGACAAAAGGGGACATTTTGGGGGCCAGAGCATCGGCTGCGAATAGCTCTAGTGGGGCCCAGAATAACCAGGATGTTCTCTAATGTCTCCAGTTAGCTTCTTTCTTGAGTTCCAAATTACTTCCTTCAGACTGGCTTTGGTTAAGAAGGTCAGAGCAGAACCATTTACTGCTCCTCACTTAGTATCTCGCAGCTTTACCCATCATCCAAAGGGAGAGCCTGGAATGGACCGGCTCAGCTTGGGTCCCCTGCCCACCCCTATGCCCAGCAGGTAGATTACTATGATGCAAAACTTCCACCACCAGCACTTGATACAAGTGAAGATTGGAGACATTTCCCAAAGGGAAGGGAATATAATTCCAGAAGTAGGGAAGGCAGCTGGGTGGGTGGTGATAATGGTCCACTGTACCACTGTATTCTGAAACTCTCGATTCAAAAAGAAAAGGATATGCATTTAAAATTAATTTAATTTATTTTCTAGGAGATTTTACCTAGATCCCTATTTTCTTGCCTCTCTTTCAACCCCCTTTCTACCAATCTGGGCAATCCAGAAATTGCTAAGTGCCTTGTAAGTCCAAAATAGAATCTTTAAAAAATAAATAAATAAGCGGGCACACCAAGCACTTAAAAAAACTGCTAAATGTTTCACTCACTATAGTGTAACCAATCCGCATTTTGTGCCCCATATACTCATCTTTGCATAAAGATTGCTTTCTCTGGAATGTTTTTTTTTCCTTGCTTCTATTTATCTTCACCTGTCCCTTCTTTCAAAATCAGGCTAGAAGCTCACCTTCTCCAGGAAGCTTTCCATGATCAGTCTGACTTCTTTCTCAGCTACTCACTCAGTGCTATTGTCACAGTGTATCCTCTATTGTCTTAAGTTTGTTCTTTCAATCAGGAGGGTTTCCTTTCTACAAATATCCAAAACCCATCTCTTGAAAATGTTAAGTACAGAGTTTAGGTGTTGAGAGTGAATGAGCAAATTCTTTACTTTCACCTATGGTTCAATAATTTAAAAAGATAAGAAGGCAAAACTCTAAGGGTATACTAAGGAGAAATAATAAATACATTATTTTTTCATAAATAACTCTCATTAAAATGAACATCCTGGATGCCTGGGTGGCTCAGTGGGTTAAAGCCACTGCCTTCGGCTCAGGTCATGATCTCAGGGTCCTGGGATGGAGCCCTGCATCGGGTTCCCTGCTCGGCAGGGAGCCTGCTTCCTCGTCTCTCTCTACCTGCCTCTCTGCCTACTTGTGATCTCTCTCTCTCTGTCAAATAAAAAATAAAATCTTAAAAAAAAAAAGAACATTCCTCAGTGGCAAATGTAGTTCCAAACCTCAGCTTATTTCAGGCAAAAATCAGAACAATGTCTTAACTTAACTATGGATTACCGGGTGCCACAATGTTCCAAGTCACTGTGTTAGACAACCCGAGGAATACAAAGATGAGAAAGAAGAATCTGCTTATCAAGAAAATCATAACCTAGCAGAGGTGAAAGATTATGCCTCTGGAATAGCTGAATTAAAGGTGTGTTGGAAAAGATACATTAAGTATAGTGGAAGATGAGCCTTCCTGATTTTCCTGGAAGGATTGCACTAAGAAAAAAATAAAAGAAAGAAAGAAACGTATCTTTCACGCGTTCCCATGTTAAAGTTTCTCTCCTTGTTTTTCTCCTTTCTACTTACTCCTCACTCACACTCACACTCTTACCTGGACAGCAACTATGCTCACTTATATTTGTTTCCATAAAGCATTCAATAAAAATCTACTGAAAGAGTGAATGCATGCCTGCCTGCAGGCTGACATGAGGTAGACATGGGCAGTTAAGTGTCCTGAACCCCTTGTTCAAGGGTTGCTATTTTATTCTGTAAGCAGCAGATAGGCATCACAGCTTTCAAAGGAGAGAGTCAAGATCAGGTTTGAATTTCATAAAGAATACTTGTGTGTAAGCAGAGTACATACAGAGTGAGGTAGAAAGAGACTAGAGGCTGTAATAATATTCTGAACAAGAGATGATAAGGGTCTGAACTAAGGCAGTAATAATGGGGATGAAGAAGCCAGGACAAACATTCAGGAGATGGAATTTGGTTTCTGTGTGGATATGGAGATGAAGGAAGAGTCAAGGATAAAACCATTTTGAATGAACAAAAGAGATCTAGGCAATCCCTTAAAGATGATTGTAACAGAGCTGCTTCCTGTGCACACAGAGGTGATTGATAGTGTAAGTAGCACAAGCCCACACAATCGACATCCCTTGTCAATGCCAAATTTTTCCCACCTTTGAAACAACACCTGCACTAAGAGAGACTTGGCTCAGGTATTTCGTGAACTGCCACAGTACTTGTTAATTTTATAACTTACATAATTATTCCCTTTTATGTGTTTTAAATGTCAAGGTCCCTGAAGTAACAGCAGAACATCAAATTAAGTAACTTTTACTCAATGTATGAAGTCCTAGCTATTTAGGCAAACTTTCAACATCAGCAACTTTTACAGAATACTATTATGAACCCTTGGGATCTCCCCTAAAATAGATGCCTCTGACAAGGTGTAATTATTTCATTGAAGTTGAAAATGATATGCAAGCATGAACTGGAGCATTTCTCCCTCTCAGCCCCCTAAAGAACTGACCCACCCTGATAGGCTGGGAGCCCACAGGCCATTTTGCTCTCAGGAAGAGTTTCAAAAGGAACAGCTGAACGAGGGAGCTCAAACATTTCAGACCCATGAATAAGACCAAAGGATTAGGAAGTAGATGTTTTCAGCCTGATTTATCTCTTCACCCCCACATCAGTCTAGATAGAGAATGCTGTGGGCTGGGAGGAAAAGTTTATAGAGACAGAATAGAGACAAGCCATGGGAGTTAACCATTAATGAGAGAGGTGGGGAGACTGTGTCCTAACTCCTCCTTTCTTCAAACTCAGCCTCCAAGGATACCCCAAAATTCCTTCGGCCCTCCATTTAAGTTGTTGGATTAGAAGTTTGGAGACCTGAGTCTCGAATTTCAGGTGAAGTCCTTGGAAAGCAGTTGACTGTGCCAGGGTGGTGTGGCCATCACAGAGTATAAAGCGAGAAGGCTGGGGACAACCCAGGAGATCCCTTTGGCCCTGGAATCAGTGGAGGTACACCCAAAGGCTGTTGTGGTCCCCCAGAGACGGTGCAGCAGTTGACCAGAAGACAGTACTGGTGGGTTATAGAGGAATTATAGTAAAAAAGACTACAATACAGAGAGTACAAAGTGGTCTGTCCAGTAGGGTTCAGCTGAGAATGTTAAAATGCCATTATGGTGGAGATAAGCCAGATCATCAAACGAATGGACAATGGCATGCCACCAAGACAAATCCAAGTCATGAAATAAGCCTCTCTCCACCATTTGCATAGCCTTCTAAGCATAGCATTAACTCCAGGGACAAGACAGTGTAGTGGAATAACTTCAAACCTGAAATGACAGACAGCAACATGACTAAGTTTCCCTGGTAATGACTACATGATAATATTTGCATCAGAAACAACAGGAGCTTGAGATAGAAATTAGGTTTTTATAGACAAGTGAAGGAATTTACACATTTGCTCACTTAAGCAAAAGTAACTATAAACTATGTACAAAAGTTCGTAATATAGAAATAAAGGACAGGAACTCTAGCATAAGGCAGATCCGGATTTGAATCCAGCTCTCCCAGTGACCAGCTGTGTGGCTGTGAGCACATGACTCATGCTGACATCCCCATCTGACTCTGACTTCTACTGTTTATTCAATTCCAAACTTAATCCCACGCCCATGGATCCCAGTGGGGCTAGCAAAGAGATCCTATCTTGTGTTCCTGATCTCTTTTCCTGTTCTATATCTGTTTTTCCCAAGATCCTTATTTTCCAGTTCTAGGCTCTAGTTTCCAATTGTGCCTCTTCTAGGTCTTCCTAACCCAGAACCATGCCTTCACAACAATTAACCCAGGCAAGACAGTTCAGCCACACCTTGTATGTAAAAACCCAGTCTCTGACATGATTGCTGCAGTAGCCTTCCTAGAAGTGATGGTCTTTCAATTTAGTCAATTCTGCTGATTCTGAGTATAGAATCACAAAAGATTTTAGGAGAAGAGAATAAAGAAATTTAAGTAGTAATTGGATGAGACGGTGCCTGTAAAGCATTTGGTGTTAAAAACTTTAGATGTCAAAGCTGTTAATAGAACCCTTGTATGTACAACAAGTTCCCAGAAAATAAAATAATAAGGACAGAAAATATTCATAACAGCAAGGAACATTAGCACTATCAGAAGGTACAAGCTGAAGCTCAGAGAATCAAGTCACGAGCAACACATGCAAAAGCCAACTGTGCTTTAGAGTTCTCATCACCTTTGGATTGATCTTATTTGTCTTAGTAGTCCGTCTTTATGCCAACTTTCCTAGGATCACGCCAAGTGAAAATAATGTCATCATACAGAAGCCTACACTCTATTTACCTCCCTATATCCATTCCAAATGCTTCCAGGATAGCTACAGCTCTTTGGATTCTCAAATTCCCCTTCCTTTCCTCCAGGGTGAATCAGCATCCTTAATTTGTTATTTTTCATGGACATTAATTTCTTTTATTCTTTAGCACCACGAGCATATATTCCTAAGCGATATATATAATTTGGTTTTTAAGTATTTCAAGTATGTATATTTCTTCTTTTTTTAGATGATCTTTTTATACCTTATTTTATTTATTTTTATTATGTTCAGTTAGCCAACATATAGTACATCACTGAGTCCTTTGATTCATTAGTTGTGTATAACACCCAGTGCTCTTCACATCATGTGCCCTCTTTAATGCCCAACACCCAGTTACCCCATCCCCCACCCACCTCCCCTTCTGCAACCCTCAGTTTGTTTCCCAGAGTCAAGAGTAACTCATGGTTTGTCTCCCTCTCTGATTTCTTCCCTTCAGGTTTCCCTCCATTCCCCTATGATCCTCTGCACTATTTCTTATAGTCCACATATGAGTGAAATCATATGATAATTACCTTTTTCTGATTGATTTATATCACTTAGCATAATGCGCTTGAGTCCCATCTATGTCAATGTAAATGGTAGATATTCATCCTTTCTTATGACTGAGTAATATTCCATTATATATATGAACATCATCTTCTTTATCCATTCATCTGTTGAAGGACATCTTGGCTCCTTCCACAGTTTGGCTATTGTGGACATTGCTGCTATAAACATTGGGGTACAGGTGCCCCTTCAGATCACTACATCTGTACCTTTGAGGTAAATACCCAGGAGTGCAACTGCTGGGTCATAGGGTAGCTCTATTTTCAACTTCTTGAGGAAACTCCAGGATGTTTTCCAGAGTGACTGTACCAGGATGCATTCTTACCAATAGTGTAAGAGGCTTCCCCTTTCTCCACATCCTCGCCAACATTTGTTGTCTCCTGTCTTGTTAATTTGAGCCATTCTAACTGGTGTAAGGTGATATCTTACTGTGGTTTTGATTTGTACTTCCCTGATGACAAGTGATGTGGAGCATTTTTTCATGTATCTGTTGGCCATTTTTATGTCTTCTTTGGAGATCAGCTATGTATGTTTCATTTATTTGTTTATATCCTTACTTCCTACACAAAGGATTTGAGGTGGCTTATAATGAAACCGGGAACTACCACAGCAAAGTAGAATATAGATTAGAATTTAAAAAATTGGTGACAGAAATAACACAAATAAAACTAGTAAATTAAGAGTTGGGGGAAAAAAGAAGAGAAGCAAAGTGATTTTATTCATAATGAAATATAATAAAACTGAATTTCTATCAGAATATTATAATTTAGACATGCCAGACTATTCCGATTTTAGTTTAAACCGTGGAGGGTTTACCATCACATAAATCGATGTGAAATACCCCCATGCTTTCTCATGGAACGATGACAATGTCTTCTGTCTCCCAGCTCCCCCTAGAATGGCCCACCACTGGCCCTCAGCTTTGGAAGGAGAGGCGTAGTCATGGATGGAGGCTATAACCAGGGTAGGGGGCTGGGCTAGTAATAGCAAGAATAATTATTAAGGCTTACTGAACACTTGCTAAGAATCAGGCACTACGATGAGTTCCACCAATATAATCCTTGATACAATCCTCACAACAACCCTTGGAGCTACAGCATTTCACAGAAGAGGAAACTGAGGAAGCCCTAGGAAGGTTAGGCACTTACCTGAGATTAAATGGTTAGTAAGTGGATTTCAAGATCAGTTGGGTTGATAGAGACCCAGGTATGTGTGCTAAATCATCCCACCAACCTTTCTGGAAGCCCTGGATTCATTCCTCACCACTGCCGGTGGATTTGTAGCTTATGTCTCAGAAATCGAACCCCTAGCTTAACCATCCTGACATATTTCATTAATAAATTTTAATGGAACCAGATACCTTTGAAGAGGTGATACTGTGCATTCAGGCCATGCTGCACCAATGGATGCCAAAGCCCTGGCAACTCTCAGAGGCCTGAAAGAAACTTCCCAGAGAAAAAGCAGAACCCCCTTCTGGGGCTTTAGGACCAACTACATTAGATTCAAGAAATTTTATTCTGAAGATCATGGACCCCAGAATCTAACCACTCTGCCTCTGTGAACAAAATGCATCCCTTCAAACCCTTGGGAGATTTTGCTTCTTTTGTTTAAAAAAAGATGGAAAATATTAAGAACTTATCCATTTTACTAGAAAATATTTAACATTGAAAGTACCTCAAGAGGCACATCTGAAAAATCCAGAAATAGATATTTTACATTTTATATTCAGCTGATTTTCCTGTACTTAATTGATTCCATTATTCATGTTTTCCACACCCAGAAACTTACTGATTTTTTTCTTAGTGCTTGTGCACTTCAAGAATGCATAGTTATTAATCAAAGGGTCTGTTCTTCTCTTAGCCAGGCTATCCATGTTAAATTCTTTTCATCTTCCCCATAAATCAGTTCTTCCAGCTCCTTCATTTTTATTACTCATGTCCAAGTTCTTTCCAATTTATGTGAGATGCTCAAAACTTCCCAGTATTACATATCCCACAGAAAGGGATACTTTAGTTCCATTATCATGACATTATGGTTATCTAATTATAGTTAAGTTGACGTGGACTTTTTTGTTGTTGTTGCTGTTGCTTTCTGTTGCTTAACTCAGATTTAATTTGCTACATTTCAAGATGGCACATTTCAGATTTGGCCTCTTTATTAAGAATCTGTTTCTGGTCATTCATTACCTGCCTTAATTTGGGATGAGACCCCCATAGAAATAAGACCCTAACTGGTTGTTTAAGAGTCAAAAGAGGCTAGAAGCCTGAAACATTTGATTAAAATAATTCACTAGAGTTTATCTCAATACCAAGAGCAGTGAGTCTAGAACTTCCAGATCCCTGCCTTTATGTAAATGTATAATAAACAAGTCATAGGACTGTTTTTAGGCTGCATATAATTCAAGCATCTGTGCACAGTCATGTTCTCTGTCTCCAATAATTTACAAGATACCCTATGCCCAAATGGCTTTGATAGTATTTGAGGGTTGGGGAGAGAATGATTTTTGTGTGGAAGGCCAACAGAATCTCCCTTGCAAGATCTGGCTTGGGGCAGGGCGCCTGGGTGGCTCAGTTGGTTGAACATCCCACTCTTGATTTTCGCTCAGGTCAAGACCTCGGGTTCATGAAATTGAACCCTGTGTAGTTGGGCTTCACACTCAGCATGGAGCCTGCTTGTGCCTCACCCCCCTCCCTGCCTCATCCTTTCCCCCGCTTTCCCAATTGCTCCCTTGGTCATGCACTCTCTTTCTCTAAAATAAAATCTAAAAAAAAAGATTTGACTTGGGGAACTAAACTGTATATCCTACTTAAATCCTCCACTATTTCACACTGATTGTTCAATAATCCTACAGCTCTGGTCTTCTTCTTCTTTCTTCTTTCTTCTTCTTCTTCTTCTTCTTCTTCTTCCTCTTCCTCTTCCTCTTCCTCCTCTTCCTCTTCCTCTTCCTCTTCCTCTTCCTCTTCTTCTTCTTCCCTTTGCCTGATACATAGCTATTCTTATCTCTACTAAATGATGGAGGTGATACATGAAAGGTGGTAAGAGCACACTTCATTGATTTATCTACTATGTTTCTGAGTCTTGTACCAACAGATTAATATTTCCTGTTACCAGCTCTGGTCTTCACATACTGTGAAAACACAAAAGAAAATCCCGTAAGTTTCAGCTAACCAAAATAAGATTTGATGTCACCTGTAGATTTTATTTACCAAAGCTAGTATTAGAGCACTTGCCTATGGACAATCAAGAATGGGCTGTAATTGAATCACCCTTGTGAGGATCAGACAAAAGTGGCAGGAAGGAGAATTAAGTATCATCTCCTAGAACCAGCCTAATAAAAGAATCACATTGTATTAGGAGTGGATGTTTTCTGCTGCAACTCCATATACAAGTCTAATTCCTACTAAATACACTAAACCTTGAAGCAGACTTCTGGCTACTTATTAATAAATTTGCCAATCTATTGGAAAACACCACAGACATACCTCAGTGAAATCCTGCCATCTAAGAAAACATAAAACCTGTGATTATAATTGTCACTAAGGTGGCTCTTCTGAATCAGTGATGATAATGTAGCAATGCATCAGTGATTATGCAGATAATTTTATCTTATTATCAATTACCTTTTTCTTTCCCACATTACTACAAATTATAAGAAAATCTTTAATATTCGTATTTAAATGAGAAACATTTTGAGGAGTTTGAGGTATAATGAGGCTAAAAGTTCTAATGGGATCTTGGGTATAATTAGTAATTACTCTCTGGTTAGAAGCTTCTGGATGTTTTCTATTGTGGTTTTGAACTTAATTATCAAAAAGTCGGGATCCATCTCTGGCAACTGATCTCCGTGTTCTAAATGAAGCAGTGGTTACTATTGCTGGTTGGATTTTTATTTAAGAAAATTTTGGTTACTGGAAATTCAAGAATCTGGAATTCTCTGATCACCAGAATCTTCTAGACCACTCAAACATGAGAGCTAATAATGAATGTAATATTTCTTTGGTAATTAAGGGTCTAAGTGTGTTCAGAGTCAATATGCAAAACATGTCACTACTGACCTGAGCACAATAATATACACATGACTGAAATCACTCAGTGCATATGCTATAAAATTCCCTTTTTCATTTCAGCGGGTGTGACAATAGTCCTAATTTCTGTCATTTATCTTGTTCTGCAAAAGCACAGGGTTGAAAAAAATCTAGTTAATTAACAGGTCTCATTAGGTTTTTACCGGGCAGTACTGAATGTCATTCTTCTATGTATCATTTAGTGGCATTTTGTGCAGCATGACCCATGCAGAAAACAGATGGCGGGGTCATCCCTAAGGATGGCAAACTGTGATAGTCATTATGAACATGAAGAGAAGGAAACTCAAGGCCTATGACATGTCAAGTGGTTTCCAGCCATTATCTCATTATTTCATTTACTCCTCAAAGCAATCCTGCAAGAATGAAATTCTTGTTCCCAGTTTTTGAGATAAGAAAACCAAGACTCTGCAAAATTAATCAAACGCGAGCTGTCCAGGAGGGACAAAGTGGGTTCAATGGTGTAACCATAAAGAAGAAGCATCTCTCCTCCTCGAAGGTACTCTTTCAGAGCTGTGTTGGCTATGACTGGACATACAGGTGGTTAGAAGTGTCTGAACCAGACCAGTGGAGACCTGAAAACAGGAAGCTGCCTGACATTGCTAAGGGACTCCCAGAGAAGCCACCTCTGTCACAAACAAGTCCACAAGCTTGTCAGGTCGGGGCACTGTAAATGGTAAACACACTTTTGGAACACTTCCACCCAAGGTGCTAACTACCTGAAGGTGGGTGCCAGATTCTGTGGATCAAGACTTCCCCTTGATGTTCTTTAACAACTTATGCTTTTTTACATTTAGAATTCCAGGCACGGGGTGAAGAACCTCATTCCCCAAGAGGATGTTCTGACAAGAGTCTGTCTGGAAATTGTAAAAGCCTGAGTAGAAGCAGCATGGCAGGCAAAAGGAACGACTTGGGGGTGTACGGAGGCACTGCTGTAACAAAGCTGTCCCAGCGTTCCTGAGACGGCTCGGAACCAAGCCAGCAGCGGGGCAGGAGGAGCTGGGAAAGGCCCCCATCAAGCAAAAAGGCTTCAGGCCAACATCACACAATGATAAGCTCTACAAAGGGCTCTGGCCGCACATCAAAGCACAAACAGATCCCCCCTTTCTCTGAGAGGTGCTGTGTAATGCTCAAGTCTCCCAGTCCTTCGCACTCAAAGGAGGCGAGTCTTATAGGCTGCAGTCAACTCTTTCATGCCTCCCCTCCACTTTAAGGGGACTCCTTCCTTAAGCACGTGCAGGTTTGGGCTCTCGGGAACTGCAGTGTCTAAGACAGCGAACCCCTCCCCCTCCCGTGTGGGAGAGAAGACGTGGAAGGAGGGCAGATCCACGCGCATGCATGCGTAGCGCTGCTGCTGCTCAGGGGCAGGACACAGGCAGACGGGATTGCTCCTCCTTCCAGGCCGCCCCACTCCTCCCACCGCCCTTTCTCTCCGCCCCAGAGCAGCTAACAGACCTGCGTAGCCCTGATTTATCATGGTGTGAATCATCTCTCCCTGTAGCCCCCGTCCTCCCACTCCTATTAAAAAAATCAAAACGAAACAAAACCATTTCCCTCCATAATAAGGATTTGCAACGATCATTTTTGGCTCATTTTCTAAGATGATGAGAAAATATCAATAACAAAAAGAGCCATTTCCTGAAAATCTACATTAACGGTGATATAGAAGAGCCTAGCATTTCTCCCGCTCACCGTATGAAATCATCTTCGGTCATGTCAGAATGATTTCAGAATCAAAATCAAGTCATCCCCTTTGACCACATCCCGTATCAGTCTCCAGGCAGAGGCTTTAAAGTATATGATCTCAAGTATTCTGTCCTTAAAACTGCCCTGTGAAGTGGGACTTGTGACTCACTCTCACAAAGGGGGAAACTGAGGCAAGGAGGGTCTAAGCATCCAGCCATCTATCTCACATCTGGGGACTGGGAAAATTGGGGAGCAAAAATCAGACTCTCATGACACTAACCCCAGGGCTCTAAAAGGACACATTTCCCTTGTTTTTCCCTAAGTCCAAGTTGTACAGGACTTTTTTTTTTTTTGTAATAGCTTATTATTCTTTGTAGTTTTAGGGAATTTAGAAAGTCTTTAAAAGCAAAATGAGGGGTGCATGGGTGGCTCAGTCAGTTAAGTTTCTGCCTTCGGCTCAAGTCATGATCCCAGAGTCCTGGGATTGAGTCCCACATCAGGCTCCTCGCTCGGCAGGGACCCTGCTTCTCCTTCTCCCTCTGCCCTTGCTTGTGCTCTCTCTCTCACTCATCCTCTCACATAAATAAAATAAAATAATAAAATAAAATAATAAAAGCAACATTAAAGGCTAACTCTGCACAAACGTTTTAAAATTACAGTGAGAGAAACTAAACACTTCCACCAAAAGATATGATGAAATAATACCTTGCTTTGGGGCCAAAGTTTTATAAATGCGAGAACTTTTAGAAATGCCTCCATTTCAATTAAGTGATTGGTGTGTCCCCCAAACTACTTATTATTGTTATTTATTTATTTATTTATTGCCCATTGCTTTTTAAATGGGCAGCATTTCGTATTTACTGAGCACTTTGATTTACACTCCCTTGGCGAGTGACTGAAACAATTTATTCTGAGCATTGGGGGGTTTGGGTGGCCAGTTAATCATCCTGCTCTTGGTGTCAGCTCAGGTCTTGGTGTTGTGAGATCCAGCCCTGTATCAGTTCTTTGCTGAGCGCGGAGTCTGCTTGAGATTCTCTCTCTCCCTCTCCCTCTGCCCCTGCCTGCTGCACATGCATGCTCTCTCTAAAAGAAAGAAATAAATAACAATCTATTCTGAGCATTAAGTCAGACCAAAAGTCAGAAACAAAAGTAAAAAGAAAGAGACTATGTGTTTGCTTGAATCACCGATGATTGCCTCATTTTCACCTTTCTGAACCCCGATGATTGTGTGCGATACTCAGAGCATGACGTGGGTAAGGCCCTAAACTCTGAGTTTGTTGGTAGCCTCTCAACCCAGCCTTGACCTGAGCTTATCAGCCGGGCTCTCAGTTGCCAGTCCCACCAGCTCTACAGAGACTGAGACCATCATCATAGGGCTGAGGCCTCAGTGGCTACTGAGCACGGCACCCACTTGAGGATTTTAGTTTCAAGCAAGAGAAAGTTTCAAGCAAGCCTACTCTCACTGAGTAGGTAGTTCCCAGAATGGCTGGGAATGCTAGGGAGGCAGACTCCAGGCTGAGCTTCCAGGAACAATGCCCAAAATTGAGCCGCAGAACTGATGGGATGAAGAAAAGGTTGCTGCCACCATCAGGCGCTGGGCACAGCGCTGTCATTTCTGTGCCAAGAACTAAGCCTCGCAATCATGGCTGCTGCCCGTGTTGACAGAAAGGGACAGGGAGTGAGCGCCTCTATTATGTCACCAGCCAGAGTCAAAAACTGGAGCGGTGAATCTGACTGGCAGATGCTTTGCCACGTGTCTGTGGCAGAGGAGAGCAGTCATCTCTGGATTTGTAAGCGAAAGAGGTCTTTGCCGCCTGCCAAGACTCGCGTGGTAAAGAATTCTCAAATGTTGGAAGAGAGGAGGCATAGATGTGTTTACAAAACAAATAAAAATGTAACGTCAATTTCTTGGCACAATAAAATAAATATAACAATTCTTATTTTTGAACTGAGAAAACAAGAGAATGAAAGCAACTTCCCTGAATTCATAATGATTAAATCAGGATTGGGATTGGAGTACCTGTTTGTTTGTTTGTTTTTAATTTGAAACCCCATGCACTTTCAACTAGGCTATGCTGTCATCTTATTTTAATAAACTAAGAATAGTTTGAATTCAATATAAACAGCACAGGGATCATTTTTTAAAACTTTTTTAATTTTTATTTTTTTTTAGAGAGAGGGGGTGGAGAGGGACAGAGGGAGATGCAGAGAGAGAATACCAAGCAGGCTTCATACTGGGCACGGAGCCTGATGCAGGGCTCCATCTCACTACCCTGAGATCATGACCTGAACCAAAACCAAGAGTCAGACGCTTAATGGACTGAGCCATGCAGGCAACCCTCACAGTGATCATTTTTAGCTAAAAAATGTCAGACATATAACTAAAACCTCTTAAATTGACAGCTATGTTCAATTAAGTTTTGATAATCCCAAACCAAATAAATGCTGCTATTCAAATTATCTACCTACTTTTTTTCCTCTTTGGGTCAAGTATGGATCACATATTGAATCAAAATGGTGCAATTTTATATTTGTAGCTTATCCCTTTTATTATAGGACATTAGGGAATGAGCAGAAAAAAACAGCTTAATGTATATATAAGACTGTTGGACTGTGGAGTCTTAGATATTTACACTTAAAAGTACTTATTCATTAAGTTGTTACTCTATGCAAGACATTGTCCTCACCACTGAGAAAAGATGACTCAGCTGGGGAGAAGGTCAAAGTTTAGTAAATGAGTTAGAGAAATAAAGGGATCGTTTCAATTATGCATGGAGTGCTATGGTAGGGCCACACACAGGCTATGACAGAGCTCACAGGACACTAAAGCAATACCCAGGGAATCCGGGAAGGCTTCTTGTAGGAGGTTCCTCACTAGGGAGGCCCCAACCATCTTCATTCATCAGTCTAGACTTTGCTTAGAGTTAGGTGTTTCGGATACAAAAGAAATAAAGTCTCTACCCACGTGGAACTTAGAATCTACTGAGAAAGACATAAAGAAATAACTACACGGATACTGGGTTAAATGTAATTGGAATAAATGTTATCGAGAAAAATCAGTTTTATAAGAGTTTATAACAAAGGAGACTTACCATAATCTAGATGAAGTAGTGATGAGGTGTTGGGAGACCAGTCTCCATGGGTCTCTCATGTTTATGTATGTCTTATCTCAGCTTTGGCTCTGTATTTTCTCTTCAAGGGTGTTTGCATAATAAGCAGCCTCAGAAGATAGAGACAATGCCCTCTGGGATGTAGGGAAGATTTGTTTCCTATAATACATTAAAGACAATGTCTCTTTCCATGGTGGAGGATGGGTAGGTTTGCTGGCCGTGCCCTTTAGAGGACTGAAGTTTCTTCAGCTTTAGGCTCCTCAGCTATAAGGCAAACCCACCGTGTATGCAGCATTGACTTGCACTGTTCTACGTCATCCCAGGGAGACTGTAGGGACATGTATACCTCTGCTCCCTGCTGGGCTGTGGTGATACAGACCTCTGTCTCTGATCCAGAAGACTCATGTCTTCTGCCAGCTTCTGTGAAACTGAGCCCAGATAACATGCTAGTTTATACATAAGACAAAATTTCAGACCAATCAAGGCACTGGGGGAATTGGTGGGAAGTCAGAGGTATCCTTGAAGAAGGAAAATTTAAATTGAGACGTGAGGAATAAGGAGTTGCTAGTGGGCATTGGTTATTTCTTGGCAGATGGAACCCACGTAGCAGGACTTTGAAAGAAAGGAGCATGGCAGACGCAGGAGTTGAGAAAGGACTAGAGTGCTGGGAACACAGCAAGTGAAGCTGGAAGGATCTCTACTTGAGGCCGCAGAGGTAAGGAGGGGCTTGATCATGTAAACATATGTGATACTGTGATTTCTAATGAGAAATATTTATTCGGTCTTTGTCTTTTTTTCTGGCACAGAGCTCCAAAAACTCTTGGAATTTCCTAAGTGATGAGAGCAGCAAAGGTGTGTTTTGTCATGTTAATGAGGTGACTTTTGGAAAGTACCTAAGGTTGGGGGCTGGTTGCCAGGAGAACCAACGATATGATTAGAAGGTTGGAACTTTCTTTTTTTTTTCTTTTTCAAATTTAATTTCATTAATTTATTTTTAAATTTAAATTCAATTGATTAATATATAATGTACTATTTATTCCAAAGGTAGAGGTCAGTGATTCATCAGTCTTATATAATACCAGTGCTCATTACATCACGTGCCATCCTTAATATCCATCACCCAGTTACCCCATCCCCCCACCCCCCTCCCCTCCAGCAACCAGTTTATTTCCTATGTTTGAGAGTCTCTTACAGTTTGTTTTCCTCTCTGATTTTGTCTTTAGAGGGTTGGAACTTTCAATCCTACTCTATATCCCGGGAGGGAGAAGGAGCTGGAGGTTGAGTCAATCACCAGTGGCCAGTGATTTATTTAATCAATCATGCCTATGTCATGAAGCCTCCATAAAAATCGCAAAGGAGGGGGTTCAGAGAGCTTCTGAGTTGGTGAACATGTGGAGGTGCTGCGGCAGCTGGAGAGGTCATGGCAACTCTGTGTCTTTCCCACGTACATTGCTTTATGCGTCTCTTCCATTTGGCTCTAGATTTGTATCCTTTAATGTCTTTTGTAATCCACTGGTAATTTAGTGATTAAATGGGTTTCCTGAGTTCTGTGAGCCATTCTAGCAAATTAATCTAATCCAAGGAGGGAGCCATAGGAACCTCTGGTTTATAGCCAGGCAGTCTGAAGCATGGGTTCCAACTTGGGCTTGAGACTAGCATCTGAGGCAGGGGCAGTCTTGTGGGACTAGCCCTTCCCCTGTGGAATCTGATGGCATCTATGGGTAGAAGGTGTGAGAACTGAGTTGAATTGGACGACACTCAGCTGGTGTTGCTGACTTCTTTGTTGGATGGTATGGGGAAAACCTCCCTTCTCATATATTGGAATGGAGTGCAGAACCCTCTTAACATAGGAAGAAGGAGAGTATATATCGAGAGGCAACTCTCTATTTACCATTTTGCAAGTGGATTATCTCAAGGATGTTTGTATCATGAATAGTTCGGGAAAAGAGAAATAGTGTCTCCCTCTGGAGTTAATGGCAGGCATGCTTACTATCCACTACGGATTTGGGTTTTCTATGCTCAAGGTTCCCTCCTGCAATGTGACCCAGGGCATATGCAGGTGTTACCTGGCCCTCTTGGAATCACCCAGGAGTAATTGAGTTCTGGAGCAATGGCATAAAAAATACTGATGCTCTGGCCACTGCTATTGTTCTGAGGAATCCATGTGTTCCACCACCCCCTATGGAAAATATGGGGGTCTAACTTCATAACTTGCAAGTAGGGCAAGATCCAATCTTTCACAGTCATTGAAAATACGTTATTCTAAAGCCATAAAATGTTAGTCAGTGGGATTTTATAGCTTCGGATTTTGGCTTTTGTTTGGTAGAGTTGCCTACACATCTCTAGAGAATAGTGCCATAAATTGAGGTAATCAAACCATCCGCTCCCAGAATGCTATTTGGTAGAATGAGGAAGAAGAATGCTAAAAGTAATCATTTATTTTCAGGAGCCTACAATCTCCAAGGTTGAACAAATTTGGAGTGGTTTCAGGGAAAGCACGTGGATTTAGTGTATTCCGATCCCAGGTCTGCCCCATGCCACCTGAGACAGGACCAGCCACCGATTTCACTTGCTCTTGAATTCATCATTCATTAAAGAGAGATAATACAACCTATACCATACAGTTCACATGAGGGTGAAATGAGAGGATAGCATTTGAATAATAGTAATAAAACTTCTCTACCAAGCCATTTTTAAAATTGTCCAACAGGGTCTCTCTTTGGGAAACTTAGCTGGTGAAGAGCACTGAGAAAAAATTTCAAGATGAGTTTGCTCTTGACCTAAAACTTTTTATTGTTGGGCCACTGACAGCCATCTCTCTATGACAACCTTGGTTTTGTCTTTCTAAAAGCTTTGCCAAAATCAGGGAAAATGCTGAGGCCAAATGCATCAGATGTTTGAAAATATCACCTACTTCCCAGACTCAGGGTTTGATGATTTTCTTTCCTATAACCAATAGCATCATATATCCTGTAATATTGGTAGTCAACACCTGATTGAAAAACTATTTCAGTAGAGCCAGTGTGACTGTCTAATCACCAGACAATGCTGAGACACAGGTGCTGCGGTGAGGAAAGTGAAAGCCAATATCAATTCCCCAAAACATGCTGAATGCCACTGTCTTAAAATGCCAGTAGCAGGTGAGACTCTTGTTTTTCCATTTAATAGCAATGAGGCATCTTTATTCTCAAACTGATGAACCCTAAGTAAACAAAACCCAGTTCTAAGCTGCCTCTTTATAGCTTTCAATCTTCTGTGAATTCTGAGAAAAGAAATGAGCCTCTCCATTCTACTACGACGTTTTTCTGGCACTTCCTTCAGATTATGATAAATCGTCAAAAACCTGATTAATTAAAGCCACAAGCTGAAGACAACCAAATACTTTAGAGTGCTAGTTTGTGGACAAGAACAATTAATCCCTGAGACTGTGGGACTTTGTTATGGGAAGCAAGTCTGGCCTGGCCTAGCCCCAGTGTTAGAGCCAGGACTCAGTGGACACTGAGGTTGACTTCGGGGACTTCAAAAACTCCCTGAAAGGTCATTTTAACTATGGTGCCTGACCCTCCTTTGGCCTCTACTTTAGTGTATACACACTTTTTTTTTTTAAATGACCTCTGTATCCTCCTCATTATGTCACTTACTAGTTCATCTGTTAATTTCCTTCTTTAAAATCAGGGACAAAATCAGGGACTCTTTTATTCATCTAATATATTTGCTTAAAAATATTTTTGTTTTTAAATTGAATGAATCAATGAATAAAATATAATAACTAGTCTGATACATTAGAGTCCAATGTACAAGCAAGGAAATTGCTTTCTGAAGACCACGGGGTAGTGTTGGGGACGGAAGCTCAAGTATTAAGGCAGTATTGCAGCAAGGAAAGTGAGTTGGATTTGCATTTCAAAACTCTAATTACAGTTCCTTTCTCCTTCTTCCAAAAGGGAGAGTTTGGCCCCAAGGCTATTTAGTGGAGCAGGGAAGGAAAAGCTGAAGCCTTTGCCTTCTTTCTTCCACCTCTAATTAACCAGAGCACAAAATAAAGCTTAGACTTTAGAATTGTGAAAGGCAAGAGACCCCCAAGGGTGGCCAGACAGGTCCCAGCAGAGCAGAGTTTCTGGGCTCAGGCAGACAGGGAATGGAACACTGGCTCCTCACAGAACTCTACGGGGGAGCAGATCGTGGGTCCGCTCTATGCTAAAAAGGTTTTTTAAATATTTACTCTCAATATTTACTCATTCTTTTTGAGACCCACAAGTTGGCCTGTGGATCCAGTGTTCAGACCTAGTGTCCAGGGCGAGCATCAGATGACCTTCATCAATCTATGTGCCCAGTTGCACCCACCCACTCAGTTTACCTGCCTTGACAGGTAGTTCTTACTATTACAGATACTTTGTCATCTCCCAATTTCTGCTGGACATTTCAACTAGCATTCTTGCTTTGCATGATCTTACACAGTTCTAAAAGGTAAATGTAGTGAATTTATTATTCAACCAATACAAATAGCTTCTAACTTTATGGTTTGCACACACAATAATCATTCATCACAGTTAACCTTTCCACAGTCCCACTGGTCCAGAATCAGCATCTTTACAAACTGAGTATAAAAGCGGAAGGGCTCTGATGAGTTAAGGATTATTTCCTAAATCCTTCTTTACCAAACAAGGGCAGAAACACAGGCAGCAACTGCACATGAGTGAGACGGAAGAGGAAGTCAGACACTGTGCCAGCAGACAGCAAACCCACACTTGAGAGGCTGTGGCATCAGAGGGACTTACCTCGTGGGAGGAAATAATGACTTCAGTCATGGGAGTTGTGGTTCTAGGGAGGGACTACGAAAGAAAGAGTCCCAGGAGCAAGCTAGGATCCTAAACTAATACTGTGACTAGAACCCCACCACAAGTAAGGGTTTCCTCTATTCTTCCCCTTGTCAGTCCTCTGCTCCTTTTCTTCAGCTCACTGGCTCTCTGGTGCATAAGAAATTGATGCTCAACTTCACAAAAAGCAAGGTATTTGTCCTAACTCCTCTGATGTTCTACGTCCCAAGTGAGCTCTTCTAAAAAGCTTCCTGTAATTTGGGGCAGTGTGAATGGCACTATTGTCCCCAGTCCCTGTTAGGGTTGGAGAAAATGGTTCTCTTCTACACATCAAAAATAGCAGCAAACCTCAGAGAACACGGCAAATTCCCTTCCTGATTTAATTCAAAAGTAAAAATTCCAGTGTAATAATCAAATTGAAGACCTCTGTCCTACTTATCAGGATATCCAGGAAGACAATACAGCTTCTGCAAGACTATGACTCTCTCTTATCTGTATGTTTTTTTTTCTCTCTCTTTTATCTGTTGATACATGGTTTGGGATGACACAAAGGAGACCCCCAACAAACACTGGCTAAATGAATTATTTTCCTTTATCAACTGTTACGGGAGTTTTGCAAGTTTCATGTGAGAAAAATTCTTTAAAGCAAATTAAAACCTACAATTTAAACCCATCTCTAATTCATCTATGCTGGAGATGGTGAACACATCTTATTCCTCCACGATATTCTTTTTGTACACCTCTCTCCTCTCCTATTGTTATGTAAGTGAGTCCAAGCCTTCAACCCCTCCTTAATAGTCCCAGAACCTCCAGCTCTTGGCTCAGAATCCCCAGGCTTATTCCCACATTCTTCCATTTCACCCTCATTTTACACTCCTCTCCCTGTAGCCTTTGGTCTAGCAAATAAATCATTGCATTAAAGTGTTCTTTCCAACCTCTTGATTAAAATTTAACCAAGGTAACAAGGTAATAAATAAATAAATATATAAATAAATATATAAATAAATAAATAAATAAAGTAGCAACAGATATTTTCTTCATTGTTCCAAAAGAAAGACACAAGTAATTTATGTGACTTGGAGTTCACATAAATAAATTATTTTGTTATGAATAAACTTACTTATTTTGTTACCAATAAAATCTAAAAATAAAATCTGCCAGGAATAACAACAAATAGATTTAATTAATTTTGTGATTTATTCCATTTCAATGGGTCTGTCAAGATCATTTTTTTACTCAGTAATAGAATTATATGCACAGCCCAAAACATAGCACATGATAATAATTTCCACCATTTCACTGTCATTATGATTATCATCATCAAAATTATTAGATCGGTCATTTTCCTTTTCCTTTCTGCACAGGAAAATATTCCCTGAATGTGGAAATAATTCTACATTTATTGAAATTATTTTCTATCCCAGTAGCTTATATACCTACTGCCTCTGTCACTTCTTGGTATGGTTTTATAAGGAGTAGAAAAACATGGCGAGGGATATTGGGTGTAAAGTGACTGGTACTTCTATCCCAGGAATGGGCTAAAGCCTAGGGATCTGAGAGTCCTGGGTTCTGCCCAGTCAGTGTAGGGGAAATGTTTTCTCTCCTACTCTGTTCTATCCTGCTCTATGGAAAGCCTTAGAAACACAGGGCAGGACCATGGAGTTCATTAATTCTTCATTGAGCACCTTATGGGAATAAGAGGACCCTACCATGGACAGAGTAATGATTATTATGCCAAATTTTTACTCTCTTGATATTGTTCTTCCATTAACTATGGGCAGTATGACACTGTAAGAGCATATAAAAATACTGAAACCTTTTTGCCCAATTTAAACTGAGAACAGTCACTTTTTTAATTGGAGCTTGGGTTTTATTTATTTTTTTTTTTTAAAGACTTTATTTATTTATTTCACAGCGGGAGAGAGATCACAAGGAGGCAGAGAGTCAGGCAGAGAGAGAGGGGGAAGCAGGCTCTCTGCTGAGCAGGGAGCCCGATGTGGGCCTCGATCCCAGGACCCTGAGATCATGACCTGAGCCAAAAGCAGAGGCTTTAACCCACTGAGCCACCCAGGCGCCCTGGAGCTTGGGTTTTAGAGACGAACATTCCTCCCTTGCAATCCTGCCACACTAACCTTGTGCATCTGACCTAAACTCCCTGTAGGTCTGCTTCCTCTTGCATAAACTGACACCATCAGCACCTATGTGATTGAGGTCATTAATTTTAGGAAGTAGTGAAATACTGCCTTAAAATAGTAACCCATGTGCTTTTCTTTATGCATAACCTTATTGCTCATTCTCTCAGCAAAAATTAGGATTGTTCTATGATGAAGGCAAAGACAGAAGAAACAACAAATGTTCTAATTATTTGTTTCACAACTCACAAATGGACTATTGAAGCCCAGAGAAGCAAGATTTAGAGAGAGTGTTATGGGCTGAGTTATGTTGCCCCCAAATTCCTATGTTGAAATCCTAACCCTCCAGTACCTCAGAATGTGACTGTATTTGGAGAAACGATCTTTAAAGAAGTAATTAAGATTAAATGAAGTCATTAGGATGGGGCTTAATCCAATTTGACTGGGGTCCTTATAAGAAGAGGAGTTTAGAACATGAACAAGCACAGAGGAAAGACTATGTGAAAAAAACAGGAAGAAGACAGCCCCCTCCAAGCCAAGAGAGAAACCTCAGAAGGAATCAACCTTGCTGACACCTTGACCTCAGACTTCTGGCTTCTAGATTTATGAGACAATACATTTCTGTTATTTAAGAAACCCAGTCCATGGTACTTGTTAATAGCAGCAAATGAATACATCAAGTGTAAGGCGTAAAAATAGATCGAGAAAAATGGAGAAAGTTCCAGATGCCTCTGGCCCCACAGAAGGCTCGCTCAGGGTTGTTCTTTCAGCAGAGGCTGGAAGTAGGAAAGAATGGAGTGTTGGAGAAGGAACACAGAACAAGGAGACTGGATCTAGGGGAGCCACATGGAAGGCAGTCCCTCTGCAGAGATGTTCAACAAAGGTTAACTCATCTCCTCTCCATCATGCCCACCGTCACAAACACTCATTACGATGTCAGTCATGGAAACCCAGTGCAGATCTGACTTACGATTCCCCTGGATTTTATCAGAGATATCCAGAAAGGTTGTTAAGTAAAAGTTCCAAATAGTTATTAGTCTAGAAGAGGAAGAAATGGGCGCTATCCAGGCAGATGAATTGTTTGATGAAGAAGGTCCTGGGAGAAAGTGGAAATTTCATTTAAAGCCTGAAAAAGAGTAATTCCTAAGGAAAGGCAAGTTTGTTAGAGCAGATACTGCTAGATAGGCAAATAGAAGAAACCTCTGGAGATCAGTTTTCTGTTCAAATATGGAAGATTTAATGGCCATCCTGAAAAATATTCCTGAAAATTTTTGCCCATTTGAGATGTAAAATCTCAATATTTGAGGCCACTTAATTAACAATTGTGTTGTGAAAATAGTTAAATTTTGAATCAGCATCTTAAACTTGTCTGTAAATCAAAAGTCATTGCATTGGTTTATAGATAGGAAAACATAATATGTAATTCTTCACTCCCAGTCATGCCAAATACATTATTTCTTAAGGTGTTTTTTTATGGCATTATATTTGAGACCATTCAGACTAAAGTTATTGTTCTACTAAATTTTTTAAGATTTTTTATACCGTTCCGAACGAGTACTGCAGATTTCCATACTCCACAGGATTTAACAGTTCTTCAATTTTGTCATTTGATGAATAAAAGGAGAAAAAGTGAGGAAAGAAGTTTCCACTTTCAACTTTTTGAGGAATCGCCATACTGTTTTCCAGAGTGGCTGCACCAGCTTGCATTTCTCTGATATGAGGAACTTGAGAGTCAGGGTGGGGGGTCGTGGGTGGTAGGGAGAGAAAAATAATGAAACAAGATGGGATGGGGAAGGAGACAAACCATAAGAGACTCCTAATCTCACAAAACAAACTGAGGGTTACTGGGGGGTGGGAGGGTAGGGATAGGGTGGACGGGTTATGGACATTGGGGAGGGTTTGTGCTTTGGTAAGTGCTGTGAAAGATGTAAGCCAGATGATTCACAGACCTGTACCCCTGGGGCAAAGAATAAAAAAAAATAAAAATAAATAAATAAAAAATAAAAAAGAAGTTTCCAATAGCATAGTAATTTTTTTTTTAATTTTTGCTTCTATCATATTCCATTCATTCACGATCTTNAGTAATAGCATAGTAATTTTTTTTTTAATTTTTGCTTCTATCATATTCCATTCATTCACGATCTTTCACTTAGAATGTTTTTATCAATCACTTATTGTATGCTTGGCATCTGGACCCTTAGAAAGAATAAGACAAACATTTTCTCTGCTTTCCTCATGATTACAGGCTCCCAGGGAAGCAGGCACTAAACAAATAATTACATGAATAATTATTTAAGAAAACTAATACTCAGTCAAGGTGCAAATATAGGACTCAATTTCAGAAAAACATTCAGGTGGAGAAGGAGGGAAAAGAAAATCTCCAAACAAGTTGAATATCACTTTTGAAATACAAAGGCACTCCATGTCCACTACCAGCCCTCCTCAACTGCAATTTTCCTTCCTTCCTTCCTTCCTTTCTTTTTTTCTTTTCCTTCCTTCCTTCCTTCCTTTTCTCCCTTCCTTCTTTTCTTTCTCCCTTCCCTTCCCCTCTTTTCTTTCTTTCCTTCCTTCCTTCCTTTCCTCCTTCCTTCTCTCTCTTTTTTTAGAGTGATAACATGAGTGGGATAAAGGGCAAAGGATGAGAATCTTAAGCAGGTTCCACGCTCAGTGCAGAATCCAACAAGGGGTTCAGTCTCAGGACCTTGAGATAATGACTTGAGCCAAAACCAAGAGTTGGATTGAATCAGCTGAGCCACCAAGGTGCCCCTGAAGTTTCTTTTTACACCATCTTCATGAAGTTCTCAAAACTGAAGTTTGCCTTATATTAAACAAGCATTGCTTGCCTCTGTTTATATCTACTTTTGATATAGTTCTTTTTTTAAAAAAGATTTTATTTATTTAAGAGAGAGAGAGAGAGTGAGAGAGCATAAGCAGGGGGAGTGGCAGAAGGAGAGGGAGAAGCAGGCTGAGCAGGGAGCCCAATGTGGGATCTGATCCGAGGACGCCCTGAGATCATGACCTGAGCCAAAGGCAGAGGCTTAACTGAGCCATCCAGGCGCACCTCCCTTTGATATAGTTTTGAGCATAGATCCTGATCTTTCACATTTTGCTGGAAAATAGAGGAGATAAAATCATGGGGAAGTGGGGGAATTCAGAAACATGCTGCCACTTTGCAGGAAAGATCAAAGTGACAAGATCCCAGTTTACAGTCCTGAAGTAAGTGCCTAGGTGAGATTTTCTCTTCTTTCCTTTTCTTCAGTTAACAAAAATTGCTGAAGTGGGATGGCTGAGTTGTATGGTATTTCTGTTTTTTAAAAAATGTTTGGAGGAATCTCCATCTCAAGTTTTCCACGTGGTTGCGCCAATCCACATTCCCACCAGTAGTTCATGAACGTTTCCTTTTCTCACAAACTTCCACTTCTAAAGTAAGTCAAGGGGATGTAAGATACAGGCCAGGGAATATAGTCAATAATATGGTAATAACTTTGTATGGTGACAGGTGGCACCTTTTCTATCAATCGGGATTCTTGGTTACTGGTAATAGGAGCTGCCTCTGAGTGCATAATCACAGCAGGAGGGTGTTTGTTTTTTAAGGATGTAAGGTAGTTCACGGAATTCCTAGCTCCAGGTAATGTTCCAGGAAAAACATCCGACATCATATTGCAGAACCGGTCTGATGAGGAAATTACTGCTGCTGCAGCCAAGCAGTGAATTTGCTTCCCTTGACCTTGATGTTACTGCAAATATTTCCATCACTGACACCGTTGCTCTTCCCGCCTTTTTGGTTACTAGCTCCGGAGTTCAGGTGTGGGGTGAGTGCCACTACTGACTGGCAGAGCCTGGGGGACATGCCTATTTGACTCTCCCTGTACCATTACCAAATCATCTAAATCACTATAACTTTATGGAGTAAGTCTTTACCATTTTTTCAAGTCTTACTAATTGGACCTTTTTCTAGTCTTTTCACTTTTCTGTGACCTGAGATTTAGGTGTATCTTTTACCAAAAAGATGAATTTATTTATTTACTTTTTAATAAAGCCTACCGGGGCACATGGGTGGCTCAGTGGGTTAAGCCTCCGCCTTCAGCTCAGGTCATGCTCTCAAGGTCCTGGGCTCCAGTCCTGCATCGGGCTCTCTGCTCAGTGGGAAGTATGCTTACACCTCTCTCTCTGCCTGTGTCTCTGCCTACTTGTGATCTCTCTCTCTCTGTCAAACAAATAAATAAAATCTTAAAAATAAATAAATAAATAAAGCCAGCCTACCAATTTTTATCTCTTAAGTAGAGAGTTCGTCCATTTATATTTATTAGGATGACTGACATGTGTAGGCTTGTTTCTATGAAATTGAGTTTACATGCAAACTATTTGTTTTCATCTCTGTCTTTTCTTGAATGCTTTTCAACGAATGATATTTTTATATTCCTTTTCTTCCCTACCTGCTTGGAAGCTATGCATTATTTGTCTGTTTTTTCTTTTTTCTTTTTTTTTTTAGCATTTTCCACAATTTAATATGCATACTTATTTTAACAAAATATAGGCTCTAAGCATCCTTGAATTATTTTCATATTGTTCCTAATTTCACTATTTTTAATCTAAGAGATTAAACATTATTGTTATTGTTTTATACTTTCAATATTCTTTCAGGATTTCCCAGTGGTTTATCAATTTCTTTGCTCTCTTTTCCTTATGTTTTAGAACTTTAGAAACATTTTTCTTTCACCTAACCTACTTCCTTTAGTGAGGGTCTATTACAGACAAATTCTGACAGTTTTAGTTTACCTAAAACTATCTTTATGTTGCTTTCATTCTTGAAAGATAGTTTCAGTGGGTTCTAATTTGACAATTAATTTGACTCTGCATACCTGGCTATTAAAAATTTAGATGCCAGTTGAATTACATTTTTAATTTTGTTTTTTTCTGTTTTAAAAAATTCCCCCTTCCTATTCCCTTTCTGTCCACCCACCTCCATTTACAACTGTATGTAATGTCTATTTTTGCATTCCTTTTAATATACCATGGTTGGGGATTTAATGAGCTTCCTGAATATAAGGATTGGTACCTCTGATCAATTCTGGAAAATTTTCAGCCCTTAACTTGTAATATTCTACTCTTCCCCATTGTCGTTCTACTATTAATTTCTGAACCCATAATTAGATTATATCACATTTTCTTTTTAAAAATCCTACATGTGTTTTAACCATATTTTTTTCATTTTCCTGAATTCCAGAGATAATTTCCCCTCATATTTATCTTCTACTCCACTGATTTTCTTATGTTATGTCAAATCTACTGTTGAGTTCATTTATGCATCTTTAAATTTTAACAATTTTGTATTTCACTTCTTAGTGTTCTGGGTTTTTTTCTTTTTCTACCTATGAAGAACATTTTAGTAGTCTCTTGTTCTCCTATTATACTTTCAACTCCCTCTTGAACATTCTGTGTTGATGTTGAAAGTCTCTTCGGGTCAGTTTGTTTTTCTGCTGGTTCTGACTTATGGTACTGTACATCCTAGTGTGTTTTGTGATGTTTGTATACTCGTGTCACTTAATCTTGACCTGTGGGAATTTTGAGGCCTAAAATGAAGATTCTCCTGAGGCAATTGTGTTTGCTTCTGCCAGGCACTTTCTGGAGCATTATGACCCCAGGACCATTTTCTCTGAAATCTCAAGTTAAAATCTTTTGTTTCTTTGTCATGCATATAGGATGAATCTAGATCACCTATCTGTGTGAGGGTTGGATTGTAGCTATAGATTTTCAAGGGATTCTTTTTTTCCCTTGAGTTAACTGCAATATTAAGATAGGCAAGATCCTTTACTGTTCCCTTCTGAGGAATACATTTATTTCTAGTTTATGCTTACAGTAAGGATGTGTAAACATTTGCCTTTATGTATAAAGGCCTAGATTTATAAGACCTAAAGGTCTCACCTGGAGGGAAAAATTCTCAACAACCATCTTTAAAATATTTTTCTTTCTTATTTTTTTTCCCTAGTATCAGACTTCAGAATTTCCAGTTAGGTATATTTTAGAACTAGGCTTTGTGAGTATATTCTGCATTTTGTGTGACCACCGAATTGTTAGCACAAAGTCACCAGGGTTTGTGTGCTCTCAAGAGAGGGGTGGCTTAAATGTACCTCACAGGTTTCTGGCATTCACTGACCTTCTGGCTTCTAAAGATTTCTGACTGCCTCACCAGTGAACACCTTACAACTCAGCAACACACATGAAATATTTCAACCCTCATGTCTAATGGTTTTCAGTGAGATGTTTGTTTAGGTAATACTGCCAAAAAAAAAAACCTCTCTTTTCCCCCCATTTATTGTTTTTCTTTTTAAAATAATATGATTTCTAAGATAGCTTCAATAATCTATATGCTAATTTTTCTGTCTTAATATGAAATCTTAGGTAAAATGATCAGACTTTTATCCATCCCCCATCCCCACTATCTTCCAGTGCTATATTGAATCAGGAAAGGAGGTTTTCGTTTCTTTGTAACTTAAATGTTGGGGTCCTGATGAACTACTTCCAAGGGTTTATAGATAATTAATTATGGACCAGAGTAAATGTAAGTCTACATACCTCATACTAACCAATGCCAGGGTGTCCTGCCCTTCAGCTCTGGGGCCAATTGAGTTTTAGAAGGTTTTGGCTTTTAATGCCTCTTGGGTGAAGGCAAAAGCAGAGAGTCACATGATTTTAGAGCTGAAATAGATTATATATTTCAAAGACACATGTTCTCTCTCACAGAAGATCTTCCCTATCAAAGAATTAATACGTGGCATGTGGAAGTAAAAAATATAGGAGAAAGCATGCCTCCACTTTCCTTTTAATTTATATTCAGGTAAAAATAAAAGAAAAACTTAATGAAAAGATCCATCCATCATGAAAAATACTGTGTGTGACCTGGTGCAAGCACCATAGATTCTGAGCAGGCTGTGAGATTTTCAGAACTAGATACAACAATTCAGGGTAGACTTCTTCCTACCTTGGGGTTTACATTTATGTTGAAAAACATGAGATATTTCACAAAAATGATGGAGGAGGAGAATCATATTCCAAGAAGGTAAACCGGGATAGAGGGAGAATGGGCCAGGGAGGGGATTGGACAATCACAGATGATCAATACTTGAGCTGCATTCTTGAGACTGGAGCCAAAATCTGTTCTGACACAGAGCAGAAGGAGCATGCTGTTTGCTGTGCATAGTC
This sequence comes from Ailurus styani, assembly GCA_002007465.1. NCBI lineage: Eukaryota > Metazoa > Chordata > Mammalia > Carnivora > Ailuridae > Ailurus > Ailurus styani. The sequence goes on from LNAC01000422.1 coordinate 1,310,692, forward strand.
ACAGAGACATCGGTCCCAATGGCAGCTCTGCTCTTTCCAGGCCATTCCCAAGACAAAATGGGAGAAGAGTAGTGGTGAGAGGACTCTACTCCCACTTGTTCTTGGGAATACCCATGGTGTCCAACAGGAGACAAAGGCAGTGAGCCCTGTCACCAGCTCTGCCTGTGATTGTGTCATGGCAGGTCACTCCATCTCTCTGAGGTCTGGCTCATTCACTCTGTCCAAGTCCTTCTGGTTCCATGATTCTACTGTTGTGTTTCTTAACTAGTGCTGCTCATCAGAATTATTTTGGGCAGCTTTTGAAACATACCCATGCCTGGAACCACCTCTGGAAATTCTAATGAAATAGTTCTGGCCAACAGCCTGGACAGAACTGGATGAGGCATGATCCAGTGGAACAGTGGCTGTGGGTGCCAATCAGTACAGAATACTGAAACGCCCCTGGATGTGCAAAAAAATTAGGAAATTGCACACATTAGAACTTCTCTCCATGACAATATTCTTTACAATTGAAAGGACAAATGTTGAGAGATTGCCTTAAGGATAACAAATGTTCACTTAAAAAGGAGTGTGTTTACCCAACAACTTCCCTTTGCTGAGAGCATGGTCTGCTGGTTTAAAGACAAAACTGATGCCCGCTTCTCTAATCTTCTCCCACAGGGCATGTCTCCTCTAAATAGTGACCCCTGTTAGTCAACTGGTCTCGAGTCTACATGTGTCTTTTGACTGTAATGCCCACTATGCCAACCCCCAACTATATCCATACTCCAAGAAAGAGACACCATAATTTTGTAAATGAAATAAGTTCTATATTATGTTTATCATCATTATTATGGAAAGGCAGTATGATACATAATAAACAATTAGCATATTGTCATTAATATTAAAATACCATAGAGCATATTTTTCTCCTTGGTATTAAGAAGGTCTGTAACAAACTACCTGCTTCAAATTCTGGGTCTACTCCTTTTTATCACTGTGAACCTGGACAAATTAATTCATTTCTTTGTGCCTTGATTTCCCCATCTGTAAAATGAAGAGAATAACCCCAAGAATGATATAGAACAAAAATTTACAGAGACAATCTATAGAAACAAGGACATCACAGGCAACGGGATGATAATAAAAACTTATCTTTCAATAATCACTCTGAAGGTGAATGGCCTAAATACTCCCATAAAATGGCACAGGGTTGCAGAATGGATAAAAAGACAGGACCCATCCATATGCTATATACAAGAGAAGCATTTTGAACCTAAAGATACATCCAGACTGAAAGTGAAGGGATGGAGAACCATCTTTCATGCCAACGGGCCTCAAAAGAAAGCAGGGGTAGCAATTCTGATATCAGATAAATTAGATTTCAAGCTAAAGACTATAGTCAGAGATGCAAGAGGACACTACATCATTCACAAAGGGTCTATCCACCAAGAAGATCTAACAATTATAAATATTTATGCCCCCAACATGAAAGCAGGCAACTACATAAACCAACTGTTAATCAAAATAAAAAGTCATATTGGTAAGAATATGTTAATTGTAGGGGATCTTAACATGCCACTGTCAGCAACAGACAGATCATTTAAGCAGAAAATCAACAAAGAAACAAAAGCTTTGAATGACACACTGGACCAGATGGACCTCATAGATATATACAGAACATTCCACCCTAAAACAACAGAATACTCATTCTTCTCAAGCGCACATGGAACTTTCTCCAGAATAGACCCCATACTTTGTCACAAACCAGGGCTCATCTGATACCAAAAGATTGAGATTATCTCCTGCATATTCTCAGACCACAATGCTTTGAAACTGGAACTCAACCACAAGAAAAATTTGGAAGGAATTCAAAGACTTGGAAGCTAAAGACCATCTTGCTCAAGAATGTTTGGGTCAACCAGGAAATCAAAGAAGAATTTAAATAATTCATGGAAACCAATGAGAATGAAAACACATCAGTCCAAAACCTATGGGATTCAGCAAAGGCAGTCCTAAGAGGGAAACACTTAGCCATCCAAGACTCACTCAAAAAAATAGAAAAATCCCAAATACACAAAATCTCTTTATACCTTAAAGAACTGGAGAATCAACAGCAAATCAAGCCCACCCCACACACAAGAAGGGAAATAATTAAGATTAGAGCAGAGATCAATGAGTTAGAAACTAGAGATACAGTAGAACACATCAATGAAACTAGAAGCTGGTCTTTTGAAAGAATTAATAAGATCAATAAACCACTGGCCAAACTAATCCAAAAGAAAAGAGAGAGGACCCAAATTAATAAAATTATGAATGAAAGGGGAGAGGTCATGACTAACACCAAGGATATAGAAACAATCATCAGAAATTATTATCAACAGCTATATGCCAATAAGTTAAGTAACGTAGAAGAAATGGATGCATTCCTGTAAACCTCTAAACTACCAAGACTGAAATAGGAAGAAATTGACAACCTGAATAGACCAATATCTAGTAACAAGATTGAAGCAGTGATCAAAAACTTCCCAAAAAACAAGAGTCCAGGACCTGACAGATTCCCTGGGGAATTCTACCAAACATTAAAATGAAGAGAATAATATTGCATATTAAAGGTTATTAAGAAAATGAACTATGTTAATATATGTAAAGTATTTATAACAGTGCCCGGAATACTCAATAAAAGTTTGTTTTTGCCTCATTTTCATCATCATTATTATCATGACTAGTATTAATATGAATCATGGATATCTTGGATCTAGAATCCAAACTGGTAATGACCAACATTAGGACTAACAGATTTTTTTAAAAGAATTTAAAAATGAACCAGAAGAAGCAATTGAGACAAATCTGACTCAAGTAATTATTTTCCAGATCCTGTCAGATACAGACTCAGGAGATGGAAACTTTATCAAGTAAAACCAATAGCACAGGACACCAGCTTAGATTTATGGCCGGTGTCAGAACCAAAATATCTGACCTCTGAAATCCAAAGCCAGTTTAAAAAAAAAAAAAAGTCAAAAAGTGGAGGTAGGCCAGACACAGAGAATCAAAATGAAAGAGCCATTTTAACAACCAAGTATTAAACGAGAGGAAGTTCCCTGGCTTCTCTCACTAGACAGGAGCAAGTTAGGGACCTGACCTGCCATATTGCTGGTCCTCCAAGCAAGGCAACTGTTTTTGTTCAGAGTAAAGAGACCCATATGCCTTTGACCACATAGAACTGCAAGTAAGTTTCTTCTCAGAATTATAATGAAAATATAATGGGATTGTGTACAATCACATAGTGTAAATTATTACAACTATTATTTGGCTAAAACTAAGGAATGACACTGATATGCTTAGTTTTCTTCTTGGTTTATTCCAAGGAGAAAAGAATGTCACTGTTGTTTTACATGAGACTTAAATTTATCACTCAGGTATCTCAATTATTTAATTTTTGTAAATAATTTTTTAAGTAACAGAATCATTTAATTCTTGATTTCTATTTATTTCATTGGTTATTATTCATCTCCTTCCTTGGCATGAAGCACATTTTATTAATTCCTGGCTGTGGGAATTAAGTTATCCATATAACAGCTGTAAAAGTAAACTTAAATAGAGCCTGCATTTTAGCAAGTTCATCAAGTGATATGTATTATATGTGTATATGTTAAAGTTTGAGAAGGTTTTTATCATAGAGGAGAGGACCTTTGACACAAGTCAGCCTTACAAGGTCTTCGCTACATCTGTATGTTGGAGAGAGGGACCTCCTTTCCTTTGTAGGCCTTTCTTTCCTATAGTCCATAACGATTTAAGTTTGGGATTATGAGGTCTGCCTCCCCTACCACATAGAGAAAACCAGCCAGAAAGTGTACCCAGGCCAAATAACAAAGGAGGGTTGGTTATGAGATATAGCAAAATAGAATCTGTACATTACTTGAGTTCCTGCCATGCCTGAAATCAGAACTCTTGAAGTTCCCAGTTAAATAAGTCAATAAATTATCCCTTCTCTGCTTAAACTATTTTGAGTTGAGTGTCATTTGAAACAAAGCATTCTGAAATACATAATAAAGCAGTATCAACCGTCAAGTACCAAATCTCAAAAAAGTACATATACTTGTCATTCTGAAGCATCATGCAAGATTTAATTTAATTTCCAGTCTATTTCTGAGCCAGAAGCTTTGTAGAGGAAGTAGTCAATGGGCAAAGGGATAAATACTATATCTCATTGTCAGGAGGAACACTTGTCTCCTTTCATCCCATGCCGGTTTCCCCTTCTGTTCTTTTCCAAGCATCTCCCAAGCTCAAGATTTTCAATTAGTTAATAAACTGTCTCCAGCTGTTTCTCTTGTTGTGCAAATTTCAGGAGAAAAATTAATTAGCATGCACCTGAATGTATTTAGACAAGATTTTCAAGTGGCTTTTTACTATAAAAATCTGAGCAGTCGTATAAAAATAAATCAACATGCTTTGGGAATATAAGATTGGAAACAGACTTTCACTTTCCCTGGGTTAACAATATTGAATGGGCAAAATGATCAGAGTGATGGATACTTGCTAAAAAGTTTCTTTTAGGAATCAGGCATATTGATCTATAGCACTGAAGAACAGTTCTTATTCTTTGAAAAGACCAAAAATAATAATGCCTCTTTGCTACGTAAACATCTAGAGTAGAAGAAAATGATTGCTTTTAATCCTCTTTAAAAAGCAATTACATTTCAGTGGGTTCTACCCTGTTTTATCTCTAGTTCTTTATCCACTTCATGTAGGCAATATTGGGGATGATATGTTTGCTCCCATCAAAAATGTCAGACTTCTAAGGCAAAGTATAGGATTCAACATTTCATGTTTGAGTCCTCAGAAAACTTCTTTCTTTATTTGACTTGTAAATATGTCTTATGCTAAGTAAGATACAGCAATTATTTGAAGTCCAAACTAAAAACACACTTTCCTCCAAACAAAACAAAATGGAAATGTTGCATTAAACAAGATATGTTTCTCCATATCTGTGCCTTTGCCATTTCTTTAGCTCACAATGCCCTCTCCTATTTCTAAAATATATAAAATAATTCTTTTTTAAAAAGATATTTTATTTATTTATTTGACAGAGAGAGAGAGAGCACAAGCAGGGGGAACAGCAGGCAGAGGGAAAGGGAGAAGCAGACTCCCCACTGAGCAGGGAGCCCAACTCTGTGCTTGATCCCAGGACCCAGAGATCATGACCTGAGCTGAAAGCAGACGCTTAACCGGCTGAGCCACCCAGGTGCCCCTAAAATCTATGAAATAATTTTTGTCCTAATACCTATATCCTAAATGTCTACCACTGATTAGAGTTTGCCACCCCTACTTGAATAATGATCCTTGCTCTTAACTTTTACACAGAGCCAAGAATTGTGATGATTGTTTTACCCATGTTCATTCATGTCATTGTCAGAAGAACCCTATGAGATACCTATTACCAACATCATTTTACAGATGAGGAAACAGAACATAATAATTTGCCTAAGATCACATAGCCATGAAGCATCAGAGCTATGGTTTGAGCTGTGCTAGCTGACTGTCTAGCACAGTATTTTTTAAAACAGGCTGTTCTTGGAGGGTATTATGCTGAGCGAAATAAGTCAATCAGAGAAAGACAATTATCATATGATCTCTCTGATATGAGGAACTTGAGGGCCAGGATGGGGGGTCGTGGGGGGTAGGGAGGGAAAAATAATGAAACAAGGTGGGATGGGGAAGGACACAAACCATAAGAGACTTATAATCTCACAAAACAAACTGAGGGTTACTGGGGGGTGGGAGGGTAGGGATAGGGTGGATGGGTTATGGACACTGGGGGAGGGTTGGTGCTTTGGTGAATGCTGTGAAAGATGTAAGCCTGATGATTCACAGACCTGTACCCCTTGGGCAAAGAATAAAAATAAAATTAAAATAGTGGAAATAAAATAAAATAAAATAAAACAGGCTGTTCTATCTTGAAAGGAAAAATTAGCAAATCTGTTACGGAATAAAAAGATTTACATAAACACACGCACAACTTACTCTACACACAATTCAATTCAAATTCATCTCAATTTAAAAGCCCCCTTCTCAATGACCACTGTTAGGTCTCCCTCCTATCTATCCTTAATTCCCTCTTAGAAATAGCTTATGAACTCCTATGTAATTCTGTACTTTTTCTAAGTATACTCATCTGAAAGGTCTTTGGATTATAATTGTATGTACGATTTATTGACCCAATGAAATTGCAGGCTCTAGAAAGAGAATTTTGAAATTATTCTTAAAAGCATCTACTGTAGTGTTTTGCATGGACTATGTGCTTAATCATCACTTGTTAATTGAATTAATTAATAGTTTATACCAAAATTGTCTTTGCCTGAAGGAGAGATTCCAAGCAGTTGTCTCGAATTTGGGGGAAAAGATGAATATGATCATGATGATGGTGATGATGATGATAGAAGTGTTAGTGATAAGGATAAATAATAACGGTAGGTATACAGAAAAAGAATCTAATACTGGGTAGTTCTGTGGAAAGTAACAGTTTTCCAAAATAATGTTGATAATTGACTGAATTCTCTTATAAACATCCACTACCACTATCAACGTAGCCAACTCAATATTTTTCATTTACACTCTTAGAACAAATGTTGTTTCTTTCAATCTCTTATTAAGAAAATTTAAGATAAGATAACGAGATGATGACATTTAAAACTTCCTGAGCTCAGTGGAAAAACAAGGCTCTTGTGTATTAATCCTTATTGTGTATTTCTTATTGCATATTTAGAATAATAATAGCAAGAAGTAACCATGATGACAATTATCTAAATAGTAATATTCATCCTTCTAATTTTCTAACAGCTTACTACTTAAGCTCAGAAAAATGGCCATGACATTTTCTGGCACATTTCTCAGAGAGAACACAGAAACGTGGTCTCCCATGTCCAGTCTTTGGGTTCAGATCTTGGCCCTCCTACGTGGGCAGCCCCAGGTCAATTACCTTGTACCCTGGATCCTGTCCTGTAACACAGTAATGACAATTCCCATTTGACACAGCTGCTGTGAGGTTGGCATGACATGCTAAGCACTGAACAGTAAACTGTAGATAGAAAGCGCTCAGTGAGTATTGGATACTATTTTAAAAAGTGTTTTATTGGCAATATTCATATCTCCCTCACATTATACAGTTGTCAGGAAAAAAAAGCATTTAAAACCTGATTGTACCACAGAATTTGCAGGCATGAGTAAAGATGTTGCCTGTTCGGTGATGTTCTCAAAATGACCTCCGTCCTTCATTTCCCTGTAAGCATTTCTGAGAAGGAAATGGCAATGATAATTATTTACTTTTTGATGTAATTATTCTGTTCTGAATTCATACTTATTTATGTATATTGCTATTTGCCTCATCAGGTCTTTTGTCACTATGACTATCATGTTTAATATCCTTCTATTAGTATCCTGATGTAATGCATTTAAGACAGGCATGCTCATTTGTTTTGGTACTTCTAGGGAAGGAGATAATAAAATGAACCATAGAAGAAAATTCACATGGATTTTGAAAATCTATGACAGTAAATCAGTGTTTCTTTTAATTTCTGAAGGGCTGTATATTATCAATATAAATCATTCTTCCTGAAACTTTAATGTGGGACAATTTGCATATTAATTGTTCCATCTCAAAGGATTAATTGGTTACTTCAAATAAATTTGGTGGATTTTCTAATGAATTGTCCTGAGTGCTGAGAAACACATGCGCACATGCGTGCACGCGCACACACACACACACACACACACACAGAGTAATGAAAATGAGCTACAGCCCACACAAAAAGTTTCTAAAAGAACTCTCACATGCTTAATGGAAATTATTTCATGGTTTTAAAAGAAAAGAGCCTTATTTGGGAGCAGACTCCCCCATGCAGTCACAGGGTTTCTACTGCTTCTTTGTGTCAACTCAGGGGCTGAGGGATGTCTCCAAGGCTATAACGGTTAGCCTTTTCTGAATTTCTCTGAATCAATCTGTTGGATGATTCAGGTCATGATCTTAGTTGGCATCTGATTAAACACATGTTTGTAATTTGGATTATAGCCAAATACAAAGCTATATTCCAAGACTGCTAAAGATTTCTAACATGGTTCCCTTCTCTATAATTCCATGTGTCCTGGTAAATCAATATTTTCTTTCTTAAAACCCCTATTTTTCCCTATGCATTTCATTGAATTAATTACTAATAAAGCCTAAATTTCTTTTCCCTTGACATTGAGAAAGTCTAGACTTCTCTACCCAGACTGCAAAGGGATTTTACAAATGTCAAATTACCTTGCATTCATCAAGAAAATAAGTGTATATTTAAATTGAGACTCTGTAATTTTGTTAATTAATGGGTAACACTCATTTTCTTTCTTCTTAATCAAGAAACCAAATGTAATCACTTTTGCTGCAATTACCAACGTGCCATATTTCCAAGCTTTTTGACAAATGATTCTATAAAGTACAAATTGATTTTGCCATCATAATTAGTAACATAAAACTTGATCAAAATAATTACCTCTGTATTTCTGGCATTTTCATGATGCTTCCTTGGAAAAAAAGATAAAAACTAAAATTTTTCCTAGATATGTCCTTCCCAAAAATGTGGAATCACTGAGTGAACAGATTTTTGCTGTAAAACACCTGCAAAAATAGTTATACTCATGGTCTTCTTCCAAAGAATTTTCATCCTGTGCAGCACTATTTAGCGTTTAACACATCAAAGTCATGTCAAATTTTCCAATCTTCTAATCTTCCTTTTACCAGGGGTAGGTGGAATACTGAGTGGCAGCATTACAATTCTTTCCCAAACCAGAGATACTAAGATCTGCAAATGCCATACATGTGTAATAACTCTTCTTCACCCTTGTCTTTAATAAAAAGCTAAAATTGCATCTGCACAGGCAAAGCTAAGTCTCAAAAAAGAAAAAAGTTCTTTTAAAAGGCTGCATGTGTGATTCAAACAGTAGAGTCTTTAGAACCAGATAAATCAGTATCCTTTGTCAGAAGTCATAGCTTAACTCTTTGAGGCTCTGACTCTACTTGTGAAATGTGTAATAATAATATAAAATAATATCTAACTTCCAGAACTACTGTGAGGATTAACTGAGATAATCCACAAGAGAACATGGGTATCTCATAGACATTTGATAAATGGAAGCCATTTTATTAAATTGTTTCATGGACAGAATTCATTAGTTTCACCAAAGCCATTTAATTTGACTTGTATAGACAAAAACAAGAGCTCAAGTGATAAAATATAAAAAATAAATAAATAAATAAATAAAATAATTGGAATAGAATAACCTCAGTCTCAGCTGAGCCAGATCTCAAAAAAAAAAAAGGAAAAAACTACTCAGAGGAAGGAAATAGAGTTGAGCTGATTATTCTCTGAATTGAATCCTACAGAGAGTCATTTGGATAATTATTTGTTTCATTCATACATCACAGCAATTCAGCCATTTTCCTTAGCTACTTTCTTCTCTTCCATCCCTTCCTATATTTTCTAACTTCATAGGTATGTTTTCATCAAAGCCAATCAACACAGTAGGAAACATTTTCCTACTGTGATTTTGAGTTAGGATAGTGTGGAATCAGAACTGACTTTTGAATTATTGAAATTGCCTGCTTACAATGCCTACCTAAGCCAATGCCAAAATACTTGCTCAAATGCTTAATTAGGAAAGAGCTATTTCCTAATTGATCACAAAACTCCTATGATGGAGAAAGCAGATGATAACTTCAAATCCATCTGTATTAGTTATTTAGATGACATTTTATATTTAATTTATGCACTGTCAACCCTGGGACCTCAGGCATATTTAGATTGCCTGAAGTATGTCATTGTTAAGGGCATAACTGGGCTGGAGACAATGGGGAAAGATCTCCAGCACACTGAACACTGTTGAAATACTGAGCAGAGGAAGGTATCATCAACATGATTCCAGCTCTTTCTAATAAACTAAGAGAGTGTCAGCCACCACTGCTGACCCATCCACGACCAGTTCCATGTTTTGCTGCCAATAAGGCTACTGTTAAGATAGTGACCACATTTTAGATCTCTTTAAATTTCAAAGCTACATCCCAACTGTGATGTCTTGTTTCCAACATAATCAAATCTCCTATATTCTGTGGCTTACAATTCCAAAAACTTTGGGTTGCTTAAAAGATGGCACCATCTATGGTATCCATAGAGGCCTCCCCCAAGTCATCCATGTTCTGCCAAAGAGAAGACTGTGATGCTTACTTCTTCAATTGTGCTAGTACCTGGAGTAATCAATTTTATATTTCTACAAAGGCTTCATAGTTAAATCTAATGGCCACATAATATTTCATAGAAATGGAGGAACAACCATTCTGCTAGAGTTGGACATTTAAACTGCTTCCTCTCTTCCATATGACAAAAATTATGCAATCACGATTTTCTTGTGTAAAATATTGTCTTTTTCACAATTTCCTTCTCAGGAAAAGGATTACTACTGTATCAAAGGGGATAACTTTTAGAGTTTTTGATGTGTAACACTTTTTTCCATAACAATTCTTTCCAAAAATGTTGAACCAGCTCATACTCTAAAAACTGTGAATTTAAAGTATCATTTTCACTTTGCATTTTACAACATTCAATTCTTTAAAATATTTTTAAATAAATGTGCCAATTTATTATTTTGATCTTTATTATTTTCATTATTCATAATATTTTTATTTCATTTATTAATCTTAGTACCTCAAATGAATGGTGTGTTTGTATATTTTGCTTATTTATCTGTTGGAATCATAATGGTTCTCCTATTGCTTTATAAAATCTGCATATTTTAAAAGTATTAAATTATTTCTGTCATATAAGCTGAAAATATTCTCTAAGGTGTGCTTTGACTATTTTTGTAGTTGTTTTTGTGTTTCAAAATCTAGACTTAAATTAACAAATATTCATTAAGAGCTTACTGTACATCAGACATTTGACAAGTTGCTAGGGCTACAAGATGTCATGGTTGCTGTTCTAGTATAGATGCTTTTAAGAGGGAAATACAACTATGAAGAATACATTAGATAGTTAAATAACAAAAAACTGGAAATCAATAGCTTAAGCATATGGAGTATAAATTTAAAATTATATAAGTTAGTTAGTCCAGGCCTGGTACAGCTGACAGCTCTTGAGCTTTTGTTGTCAAAGACCCAGACTCTTCTCTTTCTGTTCCATCCAGTTGAGTTCATGACTTTCCTATTCATGACTGTACAATAGCTACAGAATCTCCAGACATCAAATCTACATTTCATGGAGGAACCATAAAGGAGTTCTAGAAGTAGGAGGATATTTGTAAGCAAGAGCTTCTTCAGAAGTACAGGTAAGCAAGACCTTCCTCCCAAATCATCAGTTTACGACTCATTGATCAGACCTGTATCACATTGCCACTCCTAGCAGCAAGAGAGCTTAGTAAAGTGAGTATTTTTGTTTACCTCGGTGCAATGGTCATGCAAACAATAACAAAGGTTTCTTAATAAGGAAGAAGTAGTGACACTAATATCTATTAGTGTCAGCCTCAGGGAGACTCTCTATAAAAATAAACAAATAAATAAGAGTTCTTTACAAACTTATCATTATAATTTGTAATGAGTGTAGTGAAAAGGGGTAGCAAATGCTATTATAAAGACTAGTAAGGACTGGGACTATGCTAGATAGGATGCCCTGAAGACCTCCTTAGGAGGTGACAAAGTTGATGGGAAGATGAGAGTCAGTCTTGCATACAACGGAAGGAACAGTAATCCAGACAGAGGGCGGAAAAAATGCAAAAAGGCTTTGAGGCAGAAAAGAACCTGGGTTATTCACAGAACTAATGAACACCAGTGGAGCTGTGAGTGTGAGGAAAGGGCCCAGGGAAAGAGCTGCAAGATGAAACCACAGAGCTGGTCAAAGTCTTCATTATTCAGAGCCTTATTGGCCATGGTAAAGTGCTTTGATTTTCAAGACTAATGTGCAGAATTGTGTGTGATGTCTTACATAATCTGATCTACATATTAAGGAGATTACTCTAGCTGCTGTTTGGAAATAGAATTTTAAACGACAAGAGTGGACATGAGAAGCCAATTAGCATTCTGTGATGGTCCAAATGAGAAAAAGTAATTGTCTGGACCAAGGTGGCAGAGTAGTGATAAAGAGAAGTAAACAGGGTCACAGTAGAACTCAGAGGAAGATTATCAGGATATACTGATAGCTTGACCATGGAAGAAAGAAAGAAAGAAGGGAAGAAATCAAGATTGGGTCTAAGATTTCTGGCTTGAACAATGAAAGTAAGACAGACAGACTTAATATTTATTAAGAGGACAGAGAGCAGAAAGAAATCAAGAGTTTGGTATAAGATGTGTTGAAATCAGAGCTTCTATAAACCAACCACATGAAGAGATCAAGTAGGTAGCTTAAAATATGAACCAGAAGCTCAAAGGAAAAATCTCAGCTAAACATAGATGTGAGAATCAGCAAAATATAGATAACATTTAAAGGCATGAGTATCAATAAGATCATATATGGAGAAAGTATGCAAAGATGGAAGAGGACCCAGATAAGGAACAGAAATATTTAGTGAGGAAAAAAGGTGTCAGCAAAGTGAGTGAGAGGGAGCAGTTGGTAAAGTAGGAGGAAAACCAGGAGAGTGGTGTGTCTTGGAAGCCATAAGAGGAATGTTTCAGAAGAGAGAAAGCCCTTTACAAAAGCTCTTAGGAAATAAAGTAAGAGCAGAATACAGATGTATCTATTAAATTTGTACTTTTTCTAGCAACTTAATGATATTAGTCTTAGCATTCTGTCACGATTAGATCACAAAGGCCTTGAGGGCAAAGATAATGTCTAATACTATTTCTGTATTATCCATATGCTTAGCAGAAGGTTAACTCAGTAAATTCTTAGAGTCAGAGAATCACAGTGATGATAGAAGTCTTAGAAGTTACCCAGTCCAATCTCTTCAACAAATAGGGAAACCTAGACCAAGAGTAGTTAAATGATTTGCCCATAGTCATCCTGTTAATTATTGGCTACTTACAAGGAGACCAGAAACTAAATCCATACCAAATCAATTCCCAATCTAATATACTTTTTATACATTATACAGTAGATTTATTTTAATTTTCAAACATAGACGTGAAGGGAAAAGGAAATTTTTTTCTTTCTTATAGGCAAAATCAGCTTCCTAGGCTAAGCCAGTTTTAAGTCTAAATTAGAAGGGATATACAGAGAGAAGTGAAATGTTGATAGTGAACATGTCTGTATTGAATTCATATAGGTATAGCTACATATCCTTCCACATAGCAAAATGTGGATTACTCAATGACAATGGTTGAGAGAAAAATAAAAGGGTGAGAGAGAGAGCATGTGCGTGTGAAATAGTCTTTGTTTCAACCAGAATGTCTAGTAAATTAAATTACTTCCTAATCTATTTGACCACCTCCTACTCAACCTAACCCAGCTCAAAAACCATCTAAAGCTGAAGACTTTAGGGAGAGAACTTACTATCTTACCTGTACATGGTCTCACACCTCTCTGCTACCAGTGGTCAGAGATAGAAGAAATGCTTGACAAGATAATTCAAGACTGTTGTGAAATACATACCATGCTAATAGTTTATAATATCAGCTCTTTACATAAAACAGCATATCAGTGTATTTTGCTGAGATTTTAATTCACTGATCTAAAATGATACACTATTTGAAAGCAAATACGGTATTTCTTATAATTTTTAATTATGGGTTAATTTTTATGGGCTCCTAACTTTCCATCATATAATCCAGTGACATTTTCCCTCTAGATGGTAAATCAAATGGACAATTCATTGTAAATATTGAATAAATCCTTAATGAATCACATATTAAATTCTTACATGGTTTCCTAGTGAAGTCTCTGCACAAAAAGTTAATGCCTTGGAGAGTTCAGTCAGTTAAGCATCTGCCTTCAGCTTAGGTCATGATCCCAGGGTCTTGGGATGGAGCCCGTGACTTGACGGGCTCCCTGCTCAGTGGGATGCCTGCTTCTCCCTTTCCCTCTGCCACTCCCCCTGCTTGTGCTCTCTCACACACTCTCTCTCAAATAAACAAATAAAATCTTCAAAAAAAAGAAGTTAATGTCTTTATCTGATTGTCTTTTACCCAGCATGTTCATATTAATGAGAAATTATTTGAAAAATGTGTTCCATGATTATATATGGTTTTATTTGGACATAAAATTGTACTATAAAATCTATATTGGTTCTAAAATTTTTTTTAGTCAAAAATTAAATAACTTGAAATACTATAGTGTGCCATTCTCTGCTGCTAGAGAGAGAAAAAGGCAGATGGTTCTGGAGTAATTATTGTGATCCCTTTAGTTAGACACACTTTAAAATTATGCAAACAGAACCAAGCAGAGCAATTTATCAAATTGGAAATTAACAATACATAAATGCAGAATATCATGAAGATATTTTTAAGAAATTTTCTTCATTTCTAGTTAAACTTATTCTACTTCTATCTGTAAATACATCTTAATCAAGATTTTACTAGTTATTTCTTGAAAGACTTCCACTTTGAGAAAGACACCTAACTCATAATTTTGATAGCTTTTCCGGTTGATTTTTGTCATACCCAGAGAGTTCAGGAGCCTTCACAGAATTGTATGACACCTGTCTTTTAGCCATGAAAGACAAACTTACCAGAACAATATCTCAAAGAAGGAACACAATATAGATAACAAAAGACAATAAAATTAAAAATATGAAGCACAATTTGCTCAGGCAATATGAATACACATTGTCAGTTCTAATCCTTAGTTAAAAAGAAATATATTCATGGAGAGTAAATTCTTTTGTAAAATGCTTCTCCGTAGGAATAGTTATTACCATACTCCAGGATTCTAAGTAGAATTGTTGCTTTCTTCTTCACTGACTCCCTAAGAGGCTGAGCTGAAAATGTTTCCTTAAATGGCTCTAGACTCTAGAGTAGCTGTCTGTAATAATTTGACTACCAGTCTTGACTAGAATAATTTGATTAATAGTTGACTACTATCAACTCACCCCAGGAAGAATGATCTATGTGACCTTCTTTGACCCCCCGGACTCCTGGTACTAGATGTGTCATGTAACACAGGCTCTGGGAGCTCCACTATATTGAGCTAGCTCCATTATTTGTAACAAAGGCTAAATATGCAGCAATAGTGGCTGGGCTGTGATGAAGAGAGTAGCATTTATATTATCATCTCTTTCATCTCGTATATCTTTAGGCGACCTACATAAAGAAAAGTGAAACATATTTGAATCTATTTACTCCCAAGTACATTCAGGGCCCTCCAGGAATGAAGAAATAAATCCTTGAGCAGATGCTAGAGGATCATGTCATGATCCTAAATGCAAGGTGGTTCCACAGTATACCGTAATGAAATCCACAAAACCATAGTATTAAGAAAAATGAGACACCTCTAAGATGTCCTGAGATGGCTCAGGAATGCTCTAGACTAAGGGTCATGATATTGACATATAAATCTCTGGACAATGACAGTGATGAGATTTTTCTCATCGGTTGAGTTTCTTGAAACTTTCACTCTTAGTTTTAGTGGGTACAGGTACCTGCTGTAGAATAAAATTGTCTGGGCTCAAATCTGGGCTTTACTGTGTTGACCCACAAAGAGGTGACTTTGAGCAAGTTCCCAATCTCTGGAAATCTTACTTTCTTCATCTGCAAAATGGGACTTACTTTGTAGCTCATTGGGAGAATTAAAGGAGAAAAGATAGATAAAGTATTTGGTATAGTGCTTACTACATAGCAGTCATTCCAAAAAGTTATTAGTAGAGACCAAGAAAGAGCCAGTAATTACATATATTTGGGTCCATGAATAACTGAAGTTAGGAGCAGAGCATGTCTCTGTGCCTCTCATTTGTCTAATTTTCTATAGAATGGAAACTCAAGAAACAAAGCGACATGATGAACTCTTCAGTGTTCATCAGGGCAGCCAGAATAAAGATAGTATCAGTGTAATTTCACATTCAGGTTAGATTTAGTTACTATCAGAAGTTCATAAGAACAGACACCACAATCCTTGCTGGCATCTAGACTTTCTGTTTGTCATACCATATTTATCCGTATGACCAGAAAATGTAGTGTTTAAGGCTAAGTAACAAAAATAGATACTTGGCTTCAAAGTTTTTTAAATAAAACCTTTAGATTTTATTTATTTAGAGAAATAGAGCATGTGAGCAGGGGTAGAAGCCAAGGGAGAGGGAGAGAGAGAATCTCAAGCAGACTTCATGCTAGTGCAGAGCCCAACCCAGGACTGGATCCCAGGACCCTGAGGCCATGACCTGATCCAGAATCAGGGGTCAGAAGCCTAGCTGACTGAGTTACCCAGGCGTCCCCATAAAATCTTTTAACAACCCAAGATCTGCATTTACTTTCCATGGTTACAAAGGTAGATATCCAAAAAGCACAGACTAAAGCTCTTCATAAAAAACAAAGCTAAAACACAATAGCAAATGATATAGATAAGAGTAATTTAAATGTTACTTACAGTATGAACAAATTCCATACAAATGCATGGGTTATAAATAAAACTATTGAAAATGTTATAAGCAGGTAGAGAATTAGAAGAAATTTCAAAAAAAATAAAATAAAATAAGAAGAAATTTCAGAAAAAATGAAAGCAGTTTGTAGAAAAGAGAATACTGCAGGTAAATAAAATGATTCAAAAATTTTTTTTTGCTGTTGGGGCACCTGGGTGGTTCAGTTGGTTAAGCATCTGACTTGGTTTCAGCTCAGGTTATAATCTTGGGGCCCTGGGATCAAGCCCTGAGTCAGACTCTGCACAAAGCATGGAGTCTGCTTGTATCTCTCCTTGTGTTCCTCTCCCATTCCTGCTCTGTCTTTAAAATAAATAAATAAATAAAATCTTTAAAAATTTTTTCCACTGTTATAATATTGTTTAGATGGTATTTTAAACTGGACACATGACCAGATCTACTAAAATGTTTTTCAAAAACTAGCTATTTGACTGTGGAAAGTTGCTAATCATTTTTTGTCATACAAGCAAAAAATAGGTACCTAATGCAAAATGCCATTTTTAACAAATTTCCAAAAGCTGAAAATGCCTACTACTAGGAATCCATAATAGTTGAAAAATGTTCGCTTATTAAATGTTGTGAAGCTTCAATATAAAAGTAATCATAAAAGTAATATAAAACCAGTCACCTGGGCGGCTCAGTCGTTAAGCTGCCTTTGGCTCAGGTCATGATCCCAGAGTCCTGGGATCAAGGCCCACACTGGGCTCCCTCCTCCAAGGGATTCCTGCTTCTCCTTCTCCCACTCTCCCTGCTTGTGTTCCCTCTCTCTCTCTCTGGGTCTCTCTCTGTCAAATAAATAAATAAATAAATCTCTTTTTTTAAAAAAAGGAATATAAAACCAAGCCAATTAGAATGTTGATTTTTTTAAAAGTTGGGTTTACCAACACATGCACATATACCACACACACACACACACACACACACACATTTAAGATAATTCGTTTTTAGTAATACTAAGCTACCTAAGCCTTTGATCTAGAAAATTATATATATCTATTAGATAGGTCTCTAATCTAGATACTAAAAATGGTAGTCTCATTGGAAAATTATTTTTATGTAATCTTTTTATTGAGAAAATTTTATTGATGAAATTTTTTCAACAATGGTTAGATATTCATAAATGCATGTAAAATGTATTTGAGAAATTATTTACCTCACTATTATAATTTACTGAGCTTTTTAATGTGTTTATACTTATTTATAAGAAGAAAATAAAAGTATCTTCAGCACTGACAATACCATTAAATACAGCCTTTAGCCCTAACAAAGACATGTATAAAAAAATGTTCAAATAAGGAGTCACATTAACATGGCCCGTCAACAATTTAAATGGATTAACCTCATTGTCAATAATGCTATTTTAGGAATATATACAGTTCTGCTTTTATGTCAGAAAGTCACTTAGCATCTTAATCCTGCAGTGAACGTCTTCATACCTAAGCAGAACTATATCAAGAAGAAGAGTAGGAAAATGGTTGACTATAGAGGAACTGGGCTGGCGACCCTGTCTTCTGCTTGGAAAGATGTGAGTTACTGAACGTTGTCTAGTGGGTGCCTAGAGTCTGTTGTGCAATTCTCAGAACAGTAAATTTGCACAGGTTTTTGACTATATAAAGTAGTTAGTGGGGAAAACTGCAGTGATAAATCAAGAAACAAAAATTATTCTCTGTCCATTACATGATTATTTTAGGTGAAAGGGTTTCAAACCTAGATTACTCAGAAGAACATTTTTAAATCTCCCCTTTACTTTGTATATTTAGTCACTGTAAGATCCCAGGCTCTTTATCATGTCTTTCTATGAAAAAAGACACTTTTCAGTAAGGCACTTTGAATATTGGTGTGTAAACTGTTCTCTAAGTCAGGTATATATTTAGTACCTACTTTCATCTAATAATGGCTGCAACATATCTGCTGGGTCAACCAGAAGTTAAATAGGCAACATTTCAAAAGAAAAGCAATTAGGACATTACAGAATTTTGCTGTTTGACTATTTCACATACATGAGCACCAAAATTAAGCAGAGCTAAGACAAAGTCTCTAAATAACTGAAAAATTTCATCAAGGGCAACACTAAACTGTGCTTTGCTTGTTGTTCCTGTTGAAAGCATTCCTTAATGTTGATCTGTTTATTCTTTTAGAATGTTGTCGGGGGAGAAACTCAAGCTGATAAATCATGTTTTTCTTTGAATTTGTTTTTTTGAGTCCCACAGTTCAGTATTTACATAAATGGGTGCCCTGCTGCTGTGAAATCACTCATCTATGTTTGTCTAGAAACTGTTTGCTATAGAGCTAAACCCATATGTTTTGCAAGGCTTTTTCTCCCTCTTAAAAATAAACCTGAATTTCTCCTTTCCACTACAATCGATGAGTATTCTAGAACTGTCTTATATATGAAGTCTCCACACAAAGATTAGAAAATTCATAATAACAACTAACCTAACATGCCTTCACAGTTAATGATCAAGTTCTAAGCCCCCAGTAACTTGACTACAAGAAAAAAAATACATAGTTAATATAATCAGAGTTCACACCATAAAACTGCAACTATTCTTTTTTTCCCCAAGTATCACAAATGTTTAAATTTTATATTTCCTAGTTTTGGGAAATATGAGGCAGGCACTAACAAAAAAATTATTTTAATAGTCATGATCATAAGGTTGAGAGGTTGAGCCCAAACTATTGATTTTTTTTCTTTTCAAACTATTGATTTTGTGAAAAGTCATAGTATATAGTCTTTTAAATCTTGCCAAAGAAAACAATATTATAAAAGTATAGTACATTTTAGGAGCTTTTTCAGGATGCCACTAATACCATCTTCCAAATGTAATCCCAAGGCAGTTAACCTTCCAATAATAAGAAAGAAGTTTAGGTTTTGCCAGTGGGGAAAATTTGGAGATCAAATACTGATATACTTTCTAGACCCTTACTACTAATATTAGCTGTGAGTGGGAGGCACTAAAGCTAATGATTTTAAGACTCTAGTTCTCTTTTCTACCTTCTCAACTCATTAAAGTGCTTGATTTTAAAACAAGCTATTCCATAACTGCAAGCCTGTACCTCTCAACCCCTTCATTCATTGTCCCCATCCTCCCACCCCCCACCCCTCTGACAACCATCATTTTGCTCTCTGTATTTATAGGTCTGATAAGTCATGAGACTAAAAGTCAGAACATGGAGAATATAGTCAATGGTTTTTTAATAGCCTTGTATGGCAAGAGATGGTAGTACACTTGTGAGCATAGCATAGTACATAAACTTGCAAAATCACTATGCCATACACCTGAAACTAATGTAACATTGTGTGTCAAAGATATTCAAATAAAAACTTTTAAATAAAAACAAGCTGTGTTTTTACTCATTATTTCCCACCCCAAGTTTGGATGATGGAAAGAGATTTCTATTTTGTCATGCTATACTCCCTGCCCTTTTACTACTTTTCTTTTCAAAAGAGATAAACATGTTCTTGTCATCCACAGCTGTTCCTCCAGATGTTCCTGAATCAGGACCAAAATCAGCTTATCTGCACTTTAAATGTGGTCTTCTTGGGAAATCTCTGTCCTCTCTAGGTGAGATCTTTCATAATTCCAGTCACAGCAGGACAAAGACCTTTGCTTCTAAGAACATCTGCCCACCAAGAACTGGATGAAGCTCCCTGACCAACTCAACCATGGAAAAGGCAGCCCCAACATCAAGTGGCCCATCCAGGGGAGGTGAAATCAGCGATTAGCTGGGAAGCAGACAGAGTGAAACCACAGTGAAAGGCCTTGTTGTAGAGAAATGCAATTTGCTGTTGAATTCAGAATCCATTTATTGAGGATGCAATGTGTGCTATGTAATTGACATATATCATTTTATTTAAATCATCCTCAATGACATCACCACTTTACAAATTGGAAAACCAAGGTTTAGTGAATATATGAACAAGAATTCCTTGGATGACACTGCCAGAAATCCAATGCCAATTATTTTAAGTAAATAGAGTTTAGTTGGCTCAAATAACTGGAAATCAAACATTGTTGCCTTTGGGCCTGGCTGAGTCCATAGGTTCATAGGTTATCAGCATATTTCTGGCAGCTCATCTTGATTTCTCAGCTTTGTTTCCCTCTGAGTTGGTTTTATTTTCAGGTAGACTCTTTCCATGTGTATCAAAGATGGACACCAAAGTTCCAGGCTGACATTACCCTTACAGTTAGTAATTCCAACGGGGAGAAAGAGTGCCATTTTTCTGACAACTCTAGGAAAAAAAGTCCTGAAGAAGACTCTGATTGTTTCGGCTTGGATCATATCCTCATATCTGAACAAATGACTCAAACAAGGTGATCTGGCCAGGCCTGGGTCATGTTGCCCACTTCTGTGGTGAGAGAATGTGATCTGATCAACCAAACCATATGAAGAATATCCCCACAGAAGAGTGTAATGACCATTAAGAAGTGGGAAAGCAAACCATGCTTGGCCACATACAAACAAATGAACAAACAAAATCTGTAGTTACCATGTCCTTATAAAGGGAGGTGAAAATCCTGCCAAGGCCACCATGCTGGGAGACTCATTCTCACTTGAACTCACTCCAAATCCCTCTCACTCCTACCCTCAAGAAGAAAGGGGGAACAGACAGTCAAACTACCTAAGGAGAGAAAACTGACATTAGGTTCACCAAATGTCTTCAAAATACTTTGGAAATAAATGATAGACTCGGTTCTTCATGGGTTTGAAGTAGAGCTCCCTAGAAAATGTGTGTTTTTGAATCATGGATTTCTAATTTAGGGTTTATCTTCATAATTATAAAAATGTTTACTATTCAATTTAACTTGTAATTAAAACTTTCTAAAGTATATTTTAAGTGTTCTTATCATTTTTAATAGAGCACTTATATAGAATGTAATGGCTCAAAATCATCAACATAAACATTAGCTGTTATGTACTATAATATAATTACACTCTAGGGCCTCCTGAGGTTGGTAGAACTATTTACTCATATCTCAAATTAAAGTTTTCCTTCTGTTATTCTTCTGTCACTTCCCTCATTTGTTAAAAACTAAAATAAAATTATATTTTTAGTAGGATAAAAGAATGTCCTCTACCACTGCCAGCCTCCATCAATGAGCTCTATTATTTTGTTTGATGCTTCAAAAGTACATTGAACTTTTTGAAATCAGATAAATGGTGATATTAGAAAAGTGTAGGTATGCTTAATCAATGCTTCTTAAAATGGTCTCTTTGTAAATGGACTTCAAATAAATCTATTACTGAAACTGATTTTATTGTATGGCTAAAGTATTAAGAAAAAATAACATTTCTATGAAAAAAATTGGTCAATAACTGCATACACAATGCCTCAAATGCATAAACAAAAATAAAACATAAGCTTCTTTATATAAAGTAGGCTTCCCCAAATATTGAGGACAAAAAGACGTAAATAGAGATTGGGGTAATGTGGCAGATCTAGATGTCCCTCTCACTTCCAGAGTATATATGTGGTAGAGAATCACTTTTTAAAGCTTGTGGTCTGAGGTTAGATTTAGGTTTGGTTCAAAGATTAACCATCTTTATGTTATGTATCCACAGATAAGTTTCTTACCCTCTCTGAGCATCAATTTACTCACTTACAAACACAAATAGTAAAAGCTTCTTCAGAGGGTACTTAGGAAAATTAAAATAACATTTCAAAGTTCATGTCACAAACTCTTGGAAAATGATGTCTATGTTGTAATTATTATTGTTGTTGTTGTCACTGCTGCTTTGATCTAATAGAATCTAATGGACTGGTTTTCAATAACAGCAATATAGACAGAAGAGTACTAGAGGCTGAAAAACTGAGGTTTAGGGTTTTAGTCTTAAATCTTCCTTAACTACTTTATAACTGTTGAAAAAGAGATAAAGAAAATAATCGGAGCATTTTTCATCTTCAAAATTTAAGAAGTAAAATTTGTAAATGCTTACAATTTGTTTATACTTACTAACCTAATCTATTACAATTTTAGTGGGATGGGGCTTAACAGATGATGAGAAGTTAGTAGACTAGAGTAGCATCTTATAAAGAAAGTAGGACCCTAGGTCAATGGGTCTCATGCAAATCAATGCAAATAGCCAATCATTCCATATACAGACCTGCTATGGCTATGCAGAGAAATCTGGCAGGCCTGTATTGCAGATTCCAAAAGAGGGACTCCAGCCTTTGGGCTCTAGAGCTTTTATGTTGCATGATTAGGGAAGCATGGCTTCTCCCCTGGTTGATCAAAGGCCAAGATACACTAACAATGTGAGTTGACAGAACCTTGGCTCCAATCCTATCTTGCCATCTTAAGCATTCACTGTTGAGGATAATTCCATCCCTTCCCTGCCATGATCATCTGGGAAGAGAAAGTTGGTGTCCAAACTTGCAGTTGACTAGGATTGATCAACTTTTTAAAAAGATTTATTTATTTATTTGAGGGAGAGAGAGAGAAAGAGATAGAGAGCAGGAGCAGGGGGAGGGGCCAAAGAGAGGGAGAGAGAGAAGCAGACTCCCTGCTGGGCATGGAGCCCAATGTGGGGCTCAAACCCAGGACCCCAACATCATGATCTGAGCCAAAATCAAGAGTCAGACACTTAACCAACTGATCCACCCAGGTGTCCCTAGGGCTGATGATCTTAAGCACTGATGCAAAGCTAGTTTGCATGGAACTTCAAGGAAAATACATTTTTTTTTTTACTAGAAAGCCAGCCTGTAAAGACTCAGTAGTAGGCAAGTCAATTCTTGCATTTTAGCAGGTAAAGTCACAACTGTATATCATTAAGACTACCTTTGGAAAAATCCGAATTTACCCAAAGAGCAATATACATGTTTTTTAAAAATATTTTATTTATTTATTTTAGAGAGAGAAAGAGAGCATGAGAGAGAGAGGGAGAGAGGGATCATGAGCAGTGGGGAGGAGTAGAGGGAGAAGCAGATTCCCCTCTGAGCACAGGGAGCCTGACACGGGAGTTGATCCCAGGAGACTGGGATCATGACCGGAGCCAAAGGCAGATGCTTAACTGACTGAGCCACCCAGGCCCCTAGAGCATATATGGTTTATACATAGAATTCTGCACAGTCATCTTATGGAATTAAAAGAGAGAATCACTGAGGTAGGCTGAAGGAAAAAAAGAAAAGGAAAGTCTATAGGGAAATACCCAGTATTCAAAGCATTTGATTTTTATAACAACACTGAAATCTCTGCATGAATGAGAGTCTGGTGGAGAATTCTAGAATGTTCCTACTCATGTACAGAGCTTACTCCATTCTCTTTTAAAAGAAAATCTCTATAACATTAATATTTATTAATAGGTTTGCTATTGGAAGAACTATATCAGTTCTTAAGTTAAATGAACTTTGTTCAGTGTTCACAGGTAATAACTGTTGATGTAATAAAAAACTGCTGAATTTTTTTTTGTTTTCATACAGCATTCGAGCTTTGCTTTTGTTTTCTTGGTCAAGAGCTACTTTGTAATCAAGTGGAAAATGACATGCAAAATATTACAAAGAAAGAAGAAAAATTACTAATAAGAAATGCATATTAAAAAGTCAAATACACCTTTTTCCTATGTCACCTTAGAGAAAAACTACTATGTGCCAAGAAAATTCCTATCCATTGTCTGATTTAATTCTTAAAATTCTGTGATATTTATCCTAGATGATAAAACTCAGATTTCAGAGAAGAAGTGGCTTACCTTAGTTCATGCAGCTTGGGAATGATGATTCCAGAAATAAAATCCTCCTCTGTTGAATCTAGGGCTCTCTGTCCTTCTCTTGCTTTTATATCATACCTTAAAAAATAATCTGATATTTAGGCATCAAATTTAAGCTAAAATACAACATAGAAATTCACTTGTCTTTTTATATACACTTGCAAAAAATAGACATGAAATCACCCTATTAAATATTTATCTAATGGTTCTATCTATGCATGCCAAAATATCGGCATTACCTGGTTCTAGATGTTATTAGAAATACTGTGGCATTACTTTGTTCTAGATATTACTGAAAATATCAGTTGGGAAGTCATCTGACTAGATTTATTCATATGCTATGGGAGTGACAATTACTTCAATTTAACTCAGACAGTTACCGAGCCAAGTATTTGCATTTTTGACTTTCCTTCTTAATCCTGGAAATAAGTTTCCTTCTTAAATACTGGAAATAAGTTTAACTGTGCATTGCTACAACAGCTTAAAGATATTTTAGTAATTTCAATTGTTATTTAGATAATCATATAATTACAAAGGGTAACACTTTAATGTAAGAAATTGTAATGCAATATTTAGCAATTAACAATTTACTTAATAAAGAACCTTCCAAAAATATTAATTTAAGACTATTTATTGAACCCCTTTTATGTTTCAGACACTTCTCAATGCTGTAGATGCAGCATTGAACAAGGCAGACAAGACCCCTGGCTTTAGGAATAACCTCCTTAGAAACTGGAAATAAACAATAAGCAAGTGAACAAAATAATAAATAATTAACATGGATCACAGATTGTAATGTATGCATCAAAGGAAACAACCAGGGAGACGTGAGAAATAACATGGGTGACAGGACAGGGGAACCTTCTTTAGCAGAGAAGTCAAGGAAGGCTTCCCAAGGGAGATAGTTGAACTTACACCTGTAAGTCAGACAGAGCTCATTGTGTGAAGAATAGGGATCAAGGCTTTCCAAGTACAGAACATGGCAAATTCCTAAGACAGGTAAAAATGTGACTGTTGGAGCAACAGAAAGTCATTCATGCAGAAGAGAGTGGAGTAGGTTGAGAGTAAGGGCTGGGCAAGGGCCAGATTACACAGAGACTTGTGGGTAT
This sequence comes from Ailurus styani, assembly GCA_002007465.1. NCBI lineage: Eukaryota > Metazoa > Chordata > Mammalia > Carnivora > Ailuridae > Ailurus > Ailurus styani. The sequence continues at coordinate 1,336,065 of LNAC01000422.1, forward strand.
CAGTAGGAGTTTGGATGTAATCCTAAAATCAATGGGAAACCACTGCAGATAGACTCACCAGGGGAGGGATAGAGTCTGGTTTGTGTTCAGCATGCCTGCCGGTGAGCAGTGCTTCCTTCATGCCAAACACTGTGCTAAGACCTCTCCTTCTTACCCCTATAGGTGGTCTCATCACTATCATGATAGGAGAAAACAGAGCTACAAGAAAAAAAAATTCAGCCTAACTTAGCTGATGGGTTTGAAACTCATACATCTGACTCCCAAGACCAAAGACTCAATCACTAGGCTTCGTTCTGATAATTACTAAATGGCCTCATCAATGACACATTTTCTATTGCTGGTGTTTTCAGCATTTGCTTTTCCCATTTCCTGTGACAGACTGGGATCCAAATTTAATAACCTCTTGAGGGCTAATGGCAGTATTCATTTGAAACTAAGATTGTGGAAGGAGGAACAAGATGGCAGAGGAGTAGGAGACCTAAATATCATCGGATCCCAGGAATTTAGTTAGATAGTTATCAAATCATTCTGAACACCCACAAACTCAGTAGGAGATTGAAGAGAATAGCAGCAATTCTATGAACAGAAGGGCAACCACATTCTGGAAGGTAAGATATGTGGAGAAGTTAATCCAGGGGAGGGGGAAGATAGCCCATGGGGGAAGGGAGCCTCTGTCAGCCACTTACCAGCAAGTGAGAGAGCAGCGGAGCCCAAAATCAAAACTTTTAGAAGTTTGTTACAAGGAGGGATGTCTCTCCAGTGGCTAAGCAGGAGGATGGAATACTGCTAGGTCAGTGTGGTCTCAGAACACTTGAGGTCACAGAAAGTACGGGGTTCCTGAATGCAACAGAGCTCCCAGTAATCATAGCGGGGAAGCCAGCTGCAGAGACACAGCCGAGGAGGGGGGTCTCAGCTAGGGGTTGCCATAAACCATGATCTGAGGCAAAGTCAGGCCACTACTCTTCGAGCAGGGACCCCACAAGAGGCAGACCCCAGGAGACCCCCTCCTTCCTCCTCTGGGAGGAGAGACATTGGAGTGCACTGCAGGAATCTTCTGGATTTGGAGACTCCAAATGAGGCTGTGCGCCAAAGATAGAGAGGCTTGGTCACAGGCTGGGTGAGCATGCAGTGTAGCTAGAGACCAGAGAGATGGGAGTGATTGACTGCCTTTCTCTGCAGGCGCACTGAGGAGTGGGGTCCTGAGCTCTCGGCTCCTCTGAGTCAGAGATTGGGAGGCTGCCATTTTCATTCCCGCCTTCCAAAGTTATACAGGGAACAAAAAGGTACAGGGAAAGCATTCAGGGAACAGAAGCTCCCCAGAGTGAACCCAAGCATCTTATTTAGCCTGCCCACTGACTCCCACCCCTGCCCGCCACAAGGGCGGTGCAATTCTGCCTCAGGCAAAGACATTTCGGGATCACGGCAAAAGGCCCCTCCCCCAGAAGATCAACAAGAACACCCAGCCAAGACCAAGTTTCTCTATCAATGAGAACTGCAAAACACCAATGCTAGGGAAATGGCACATACAATTCATGGCTTTTGTCCCCATGATTCCTTAGTCTTTCAAAGTTAAATTTTTTAAATTTTCATTATTTATTTCTATTTTTTGAATTATTCCTCTTTCTTATTTTAATCTAACTATTTTAACTTATCAATACCTTTTAGAAAATCTCATTTAGCTTTCATTTGTATAGTCACATTCTATCCTTTCGTTGTATTTACCCTTATTATTTGTATACATGTAAGTTTTTCTTTCCTTAAAATTTTGGGATACAGTTTCTTCTAACAGACCAAAATATATCCTAAATATTGCATATGACTTTGTTCTAGTCTCCAGCCTGATCACGTTCTCCCCTTCTTTTTTTTTCCCTTTTCAGCATTGTTACCAATTCCTTTTTTAAAATCTTTTAAAATTTTCATCTTTACATTCATATTCCATCCCTTCATCATGTTTACTCTAATTTTTTAAATATATATATATCAGTATTTCTTTCTTTAAAAATTTGGGAGGCACTTTCTTCTAACAGACCAAAATACACCCAAAATCAAGTGTGTCACTCTGTTCTATTCACCAGCCTAATCATATTTTTTTTTCTTTTTTGTTTCCCCCTTTTCTTCTCCCCCCAAATTCAGGTCACTTCCGATTTGGTTAGTGTATAGTTTTCTGGGGTTGTTGTTACCCTTTTAGCATTTTGTTCTCTCATTCATCTATTCTTCTATGGACAAAATGGCAAGACAGAAAAACACTTAAAAAAGGGGGGGGGAGTACTGACTTCTAGGGACATAATCAATACTGACATTAGTAAGATGTTAGAACTAGGTTCAGAATGATGATTATCAAGATGCTGGCTGGGCTTGAAAAAAGCATAGAAGTTACTAGAGAATTCCTTTCTGGAGAAATAAAATCCCTTTTAAGAGAAAAAAAAGAACTAAAATCTAACCAAGTTGGAATCAAAAAAGTTGTTAATGAGGAGCAATAAAAAATGGAGGCTCTTACTGGTAGGATAAATGAGGCAGAAGAGAGAATAGTGATATAGAAGACCAAATGATGGAGAATAAAGAGACTGAGAAAAAGAGAGATAAACAACTAACTACTGGATCACAAGGGGAGAATTCGAGAGATAAGTGATACCATAAGATGAAACAATATTAGAATAATTGAGATCCCAGAAGAAGAAGAAAGGAAGAGAGGGACAGAAGGTATATTGGAGCAAATTACAGCAGAGTATTTCCCTAATTTGGAGAAGGAAACAGGCATCAAAATCCAGGAGGCACAGAGAACCCCCCTCAAAATCAATAAAAATAGGTCAACAATCCATCATCTAATAGTAAAACTTACAAGTCTAAGAGACAAAGAGAAAATCCTGAAATCAGCTCAGGAACAATGGTAGAAATATTGGATTGGCAGCATACCAACCCACAGAGACCTGGCAGGCCAGAAAGAACTGGCATTATTTATTCAGAGCACCAAATGAGAAAAATATACAGCCAAGAATACTATATCCAGCTAGGCTGTCATTGAAAATAGAAAGAGAAATAAAAAGCTTCCAGGACAAACAAACAAACAAAAAAAGAATTTGCAAACACCAAACTAGCCCATAGGAAATATTGAAAGGGGTCCTCTACTTTAGGAGAAGGAAAGAAAAAGTGAATTGGGGTAAATTGGAGGAGGAGATGAATCAAGAGAGACTGTGGACTCTGAAAAACAAACTGAGAGTTATGGAGGGGAGGGTGGGGGGGATGGGTGAGCCTGGTGGTGGGTATTAAGGAGAGCATGTATTGCATGGAGCACTGGGTGGGGTGCATAAACAATGAATCTTGGATCACTGAAAAAATAAAGTAAAAAAAAGGGGGGTGCTCTAAGCAACAAGAGAGCCTAAAAGACTATAATAAGAGATGAGGAAGAACAATATATCATACTTAAAGGGTCTGTCCTACAAGAAGATCTAACAATTTCAAATATCTATGCCTCTACCATGGGAACAGTCAATTAATCATAACCAATTAATACCCAAATCAAAGAAACACAGTGACAATAATACAATAATAATAGGGGACATTAACACCCCCTCACTGAAATGGACAGGTCATCTAAGCAAAAGATCAAAAGGAAATAATGTCTTTAAATAACATACTCGACCAGATGGAGATCACAGATATATTCAGAACATTCCACCCGAAAGCAACAGAATACACATTCCTCTCTAGTGCACATGGAACATTCTCCAGATATCACATGCTGGGCCACAAATCAGGTCTCAACCAATACCAAAAGATTGGGATCATTCCCTGAATATTTTCAGAACACAGTGCTTTGAAACTAGAGCTCAACCACAAAAGGAAAGTTAGAAAGAACTCAAATACATGGAGGCTAAAGAGCATCCTACTAAAGAATGAATGGGTCAACCAGGAAATTAAAGAAGAATTAAAAAATGCATGGAAACAAATGAAAATAAAAACACAACTGTTCAAAATCTTCAGGATGCAGCAAAGGTGGTCCTGAGAGGGAAGTATATAGCAATACAAGTCTTTCTCAAGAAACAAGAAAGGTCTCAAATACAACCTAACCCTACACCTAAAGGAGCTGGAGAAAATACAGCAAAGAAAGCCTACACCCCGCAGAAGAGAAATAATAAAGATCAGAGCAGAATTCAATGAAATAGAAACCAAAAGAACAGTGGAACAGATCAACAAAACTAGGAGCTGGTTCTTTGAAAGAACTANCGCAGAAGAGAAATAATAAAGATCAGAGCAGAATTCAATTAAATAGAAACCAAAAGAACAGTGGAACAGATCAACAAAACTAGGAGCTGGTTCTTTGAAAGAACTAATAAGATTGATAAACCCCTGGCCAGACTTACCCAAAAGAAAAGAGAAAGGACTCAAATTAATAAAATCATGAATGAAAGAGGAGAGATCACAACCAACACCAAAGAAATACAAACAATTTTAACAACATCTTATGAGCAACTCTACACCAGGAAATTTGACAATCTAGAAGAAATGGATGCATTCCTAGAGACATATAAACTACCAAAACTGAACCAGGAAGAAATTGGGAGACCTGAATAGACCCATCACCAGTAAGGAGATTGAAGCAGTCATCAAAAATCTCCCAACAAACAAGAGCCCAGGGCCAGACGGCTTCCCAGGGGAATTCTACCAAACATTTAAAGAAGAATTAATACCTATTCTCCTGAAACTGTTCCAAAAAATAGAACTGGAAGGAAAACTTCCAAACTCCTTTTATGAGGCCAGCNGGAGGCCAGCATGACCTTGACCCCAAAACAAGACAAAGACCTCATCGAAAAGGAGAATTACAGACCCAAATCCCTGATGAACATGGATGCAAAAATTCTCACTAAAATAGTAGCCAATAGGATCCAACAGTATATTAAAAGGATTATTCACCATGACCAAGTGGGATTTATTCCGGGACTGTGAGGTTGGTTCAACATCCACAAATCAATCAACATGATACAATACATTAATAAAAGAAAGAACAAGAACTATATGATACTCTTAATAGATGCTGAAAAAGCATATGACAAAGTACAGCATCCTTTCTTGATCAAAACTCTTCACATTATGGGCGCCTGGGTGGCTCAGTGGGTTAAAGCCGCTGCCTTCGGCTCAGGTCATGATCCCAGGGTCCTGGGATCGAGGCCCACATCGGGNGGTTGGTTCAACATCCACAAATCAATCAACATGATACAATACATTAATAAAAGAAAGAACAAGAACTATATGATACTCTTAATAGATGCTAAAAAAGCATATGACAAAGTACAGCATCCTTTCTTGATCAAAACTCTTCACATTATAGGGATAGAGGATGTATACCTCAATATCATAAAAAACATTCATGAAAAACCCACAGCAAATATCATTCTCAATGGGGAAAAACTGAGAATTTTTCCCATAAGGTCAGGAACATGACAGGGCTATCCGCTACCACCACTGCTATCCAACATTGTCCTAGAAGTCCTAGCCTCAGCAATCAGACAACAAAAAGAAATAAAAGGCATATGAATCCGCAAAGAAGTCAGACTCTCACTCTTTGCAGATGATATGATACTTTATGTGGAAAACCCAAAGGACTCCACTCCAAAACTGCTAGCACTCATACAGGAATTCAGTCAAGTGTCAGGATATAAAATCAATGCACAGAANTAAATCAGTTGCATTCTATACCTCAACACTACAGAAGACAGAGAAATTAAGGATTCTATCCCATTTACAATTGCACCCAAAACCATAAGATACCAAGGAATAAATCTAACCAAAGAAATGGAACATATAGTCCTAAAATTTCTATGGAACCAGAAAAGACCCCAAATAGCCAAAGGGATGTTGAAAAAGAAATACAAAGCTGGTGACATCACAACGCCAGACTTCAAGCTCTATTACAAAGTTGTCATCATCAAGACAGTATGGAAGTGGCACAAAAACAGGCACATAGATCAACGGAACAGAATAGAGAACCCAGAAATGAACCTTCAACTCTATGGTCAACTAATCTTTGACAAAGCAGGGAAGAATGTCCAATGGAAAAAAAGGCATTCCCTTCAACAAAAGGTGTTGGGCAAACTGGAACGCCACATGTAGAAGAATGAAACTGGAACATTTTCTTATATGACATACAAATATAAAATAAATGAATGAAATACCTACATGTAACACAGGAACGATCAAAATCCTAAAGGAGAACACAGGCAGCAACCTCTTCAACCTCAGCTTCAGGAACTTCTTACTAAACGCATCTCTAAAGGCAAGGGAAATAAAAGCAAAAATGAACTATTGGAAATTCATCAAGATAAAAATCTTCTCCACAGCAAAGGAAATAGTCAACAAAATCAAAAGACAACTGACAAAATGGAGAAAATATTTGCAAATTACATACCAGATAAAGGGCTAGTATCCAAAATCTATAAAGAACTTCTCAAACTCAACACCCAAAGCACAAATAATCCAATCAAGAAATGGGGCAGAAGACATGAACAGACATTTCTGCAAAGGAGACATCCAGATGGCCAACAGACATGAAAAAGTGCTCAATATCACTCAGCATCAGGGAAATAAAAATCAAAACCACAGTGAGATACCACCTCACACCAGTCAGAATTGCTAAAAGCAACCAGTCAGGAAAGGACAGGTTTTGGCAAGGATGCAGAGAAAAGGGAACCCTTCTACATTATTGGTGGGGATGCAAGCTTGTGTAGCCACTCTGGAAAACAGTATGAAAGTTCCTCAAAAATTTGAAAATAGAGCTACCCTATGACCCAGCAATCGCACTACTGGGTATTTACCCTAAAGGTNAGGCATGTGCACATGAATATTTATAACAACAATGTCCACAAAAGTCAAACTATGGAAAGAGCCCGGATGTCTATCNAAAGAGGCATGTGCACGTGAATATTTATAACAACAATGTCCACAAAAGTCAAACTATGGAAAGAGCCCGGATGTCTATCAACAGATGAATGGATAAAGAAGAAGTGGTATACACATACAATGGAATACTATGCAGTCATCAAAAAACTGAAATCTTGCCATTTGCAATGATGTGGTTAGAACTAGAGGGTATTATGCTAAGCGAAATAAGTCAATCAGAGAAAGACAATTATCATATGATCTCACTGATATGAAGAATTTGAGAAACAAGACAGAAGATCATAGGGGAAGGGAGGGGAAAATGAAGTAAGATGAAACCAGAGAGGGCGTCAAACCATAAGAGACTCTTAATCTCAGGAAATGAACTGAGGGTTGCTGGAGGTGTGGGGAGTGGGTGCGATGTGGTGGTTGAGTGACGGACATTGAGGAGGGTATGTGCTATAGTGAGTCCTCTGAATTGTGTACAAGTGATGAATCACAGATCTGTAGCCCTGAAACAAATAATACATTATAGATTAATTAAAAAAAAAGAATGGGGGAAGGAGAAATAGCAAACAGACTAGAAAGGTAGTTTGAGGCTAGCTATAACATTGATGTCTATTCATTCATTCATTCATTCATTCATTTGATAAACAGTAAGAACCCTCATGTGCCATTCAGTACTGTTGTTAATGATAGTGATGGGATGATGATAATAAATGAGGTAATAATAATAATAATAATGAGAAAAATAAACAAATAAAATCCCAATAAAGGTGAAGAAAAGAAAACTNCATTTGATAAACAGTAAGAACCCTCATGTGCCATGCAGTACTGTTGTTAATGATAGTGATGGGATGATGATAATAAATGAGGTAATAATAATAATGAGAAAAATAAACAAATAAAATCCCAATAAAGGTGAAGAAAAGAAAACTAAGATTGTGGTGGAATAAAGATTCCTAGTTAGAAGATACATGAAGTAATTAGAACTCAAGTATATAAAAAAATGTGTGGTTGGTGCTAACCAGGACTTCTTTATTTTCACAGAGAACCACCCAGGGAGTAAATAGGATTAAGCCAACAAGAAGCACTTAAGACAACATCATATGGAAACTCAGTAGCGGTTGGTAAAATCTTATGCACCACAAGAATAAATAGATTATTGCTCTGAAGGTGGAAATAGATTTGACTTTTAAGTACAGTCCAATTGGACATAGGTGTCTAAACTTCTCAGGATATTTCTAGTTTCAGAGGCTTGTCTGTCATGTCAGCCTCCTCTGTTACCCTGCATACATGCGCTAGGACAGACATTTAATATGTTTCAGGTGTTAGGCTTTCCTTGACTCTGCAACTATATTATTTTTTTTTAGTCTCTGTATTGTTCGTTTCCAAAACTGCTTATTATTTCCTTGCACTTAGTGGCATCTTTTCAACAATAAGGTAACCAAAGACCCAGAGAGGATGTTGCTAAAGAGCAAGGAAATCAGGTCATGGTATATTTCATAAATTACATGGTTCCTATAAAGAATTATAGAAAGGGATCTTAATAATATTTTTAGCTATAAAATAATAGTAATGGTAATGTTTGCTATAAGCATTAGGCATGCCTCTAAGTGCTTTATGCATATTAACTCATGTAATCTTATTAGATTGTACTATTATTACTTCCATTTTGCAGATGTGGAAACTAACACAAATACAGATTTTGTAATTTGCCCAGGGCCCCAGAGCAAGAAAATAGTAGAGATTGGATTGAACTCCAGCTGCTTGGCTCTGAGTATGTGCTCTTAGATTACTTTTTTTAATGCTGTTTTATGGAAAGATCTAGAAAATATTTGGAGTCACGTAGCTCCTGAATTTTTAATAAATGTCCAGAATTAAACAGAGCACTTGTATACCCTAATGCCAGGGAAATTCATAGCTTGGAGAAGACATTAGTAGGCAGCATTATTAGAAGGGGCTCATCAGGGCATTACTAAGAGGGAGAGTTTTCTACTAACCTGGAATGATTCATTCAGAGACATACAAAAGAGATGTTTTAGTCTAAAAGCATCAAGAACAGGTGATAAGCCCTTTAAAATGATTCCTGGGATAAAAATGTAAACTCTTACTGAACAAACACCTGCTAAAACTCTAAAAATTGGAAGATGATTTCTCTTAACATCAACCTGTAAAAATGAGAAGATTCTTGCAGCTTCATTTATCACTGCCCACAAAGACTGGAATCCTCCACTAATAGAAAATGTAAAGATTTCATCTTATCTGTGGGCTCACTTCCCCAGTGAAGTTCACATATTTGCATCTCCTGCATGATGGGATTAATCTTGGTGTTATCATAGTTCCCTTGAGGATAAGGAACACCCAATAATTACAGTAACTAAACCATGGTGGGCTTTTATTATGTCCTAAGGAGTTGGCTTGCCTTAATGCTTTCAAGTCTTACAATGGCTCTCTGAGGTCAGTCTTGATGGTGGGTGGGGAGGTTCTTTTCCCTGCGTCCCCTTGCTGACCCCACACTGGTCTATCTAACCCCTCTCCTGTGCAGGAGGAGTTGCTGATCTGAGTTCAGAACTAGAAGCACAAATCTTTGTTTACAGTAGAAATTATTACACTTCCTTAAAATTAATGTAGGTCCCCCAAGAGACTTTTTGTGGTTAACTGACCTGGGCAAAGTCTATCTGCTGTGTCAAGTCACTGGCTTTTTTTTCTTTTTTACCTCCTCCATGATGAGACAGGGTGGATAGTCTGGTCGAAATCAACTCTACTAATCCAGCTAACCGATTCAAAAGCAAAGGAATAAGGGTCCTCACATATGTTCCCAGGACCTGCCACATTCCAAACTGAGTTTTTATCAGCAAGCCTGGATTACTGGGAACTCCTCTAGATATTTCTAAAGTGGCTTCTTAGCTCCCATTTTGTTTCTTTTCCTTATCAAATAAATATATTGATTGGAAACTCCCACGGGCATTAGAATGAGTGATAGATGACCAAACCTACCCTCCTACCATTCCTCTTAACAGTAAATGACTTTCTCTCTCCAGAAATCAAATGAGGGAAAAAAGGTATAGCTGGGTTAGGTAAAGTATCGCTGATACATGGTTAAAATGCAAAACATTGAACATATGCCCCAGAGCAAGAACCATTTAATCCAAACCTCTTTTAGGATAAGAAATGTAAAGCCTTTTGTTCCATTCCCTGCAAAAAATCTAGAACTAACCTAGAACCTAGAATGTGTTATTCCATAATGGGAAGTGGAAGGAAGTGGGGGATATGAGACTAATGATCTGCTTGAGATTGACAGAAGCATGTTGTTCTATAAACAAACCCAGAGAGCACAAACCCAGAGCTTGCGGAGATGGTTCTGATCCTAGATTTTCACTATTTAATGTCTTCAGAGTGAGCCTCCTTTGCCATAAGAGGAACATATTGACCGGGGCGCCTGGGTGGCTCAGTGGGTTAAAGCCTCTGCCTTCGGCTCAGGTCATGATCTCAGGGTCCTGGGATTGAGGCCCGCATCGGGCTCNGTAAGAGGAACATATTGACCGGGGCGCCTGGGTGGCTCAGTGGGTTAAATCCTCTGCCTTCGGCTCAGGTCATGATCTCAGGGTCCTGGGATTGAGGCCCGCATCGGGCTCCCTGTTCAGCGGGGAGCCTGCTTCCTCCTCTCTCTCTGCCTGCCTCTCTGCCTACTTGTGCTCTCTCTGTCTCTGTCAAATAAAAAAAATAAAATCTTAAAAAAAAGAAAAGAAAAGAAAGAAACACATTGGCCTAAATGACCTCAAGCTATCTCACCTCCAGAATTTCAAGGCTCTTGGAAAGGGCTGCTAAGAGAATTAAATAAAATGTAAAACCACTTTAAAACATTTTTTTCTACAGGCAAAAATAAAAACAAAAAACATTTTGCTACATACCTGNTAAAATAAAAAATAAAAAAGAAAAAAGAAAAGAAAGAAACACATTGGCCTAAATGACCTCAAGCTATCTCACCTCCAGAATTTCAAGGCTCTTGGAAAGGGCTGCTAAGAGAATTAAATAAAATGTAAAACCACTTTAAAACATTTTTTTCTACAGGCAAAAATAAAAACAAAAAACATTTTGCTACATACCTGGAAATGTATTATTACAGGGCAAGTTACAGCAACTAGTTCTGAATGTCTTAAGAACACAGGATCCAGGTGATTTCCCATTTTGGTCCCCTCCAAGGGCACTCCCACCCAAAGCAGCACCCAGGGAAACACTGAAAGGCCTAAACATTCTTAAAGAGCAAGTGTCTCTGCTGTTGTTTTTTGCCTGAGATTCTTTTCTTCCCCAGCTGGGATTCCTTTGAATTGATTTCCTAGGAAGAACACTCCCATTGCCACAAATGAAAGTTGCACCTGCAATCTATAGAGAGGCAAATAGAACTCACCAGGAGAGCAATGAAACAGGTTTTGCTTAAATCAGAGAACTAGGAAATAGAGTAGTATCACTTTGAAATTATACTTTATCACAGCAGTTAAAATAGAAGTCTAAGAAGTAGGCATTGTCTTTAGAGAAATGGACAGAATTTGTGAATGAGGAAAAGATATAGTGGTAGAATGGGGCCAAGGTGGGAGATGATATGGCAGATGGGCCTGGTGAGGGTAGATGCATATGAAAGAATGTTGAGGAAAAGGTCACCTATTTATAAAGGGCTTTACCTACATTGATTTAAAACAACATAAGAGAGAGGAGGAACAAGATGGTGGAGGAGTAGGAGACCGATTATCATCAGATCCCAGAAATTCACCCAGATAGTTATCAAACCATTCAGAACACCTACAAATTCTACAGGAGATTGAAGAGAAGAAGAGCAGCAATTCTAGGAACAGAAAATCGACCACTTTCTGGATGGTAGCACATGCAGAGAAGTGAATCTGAAGCGATGGGAAGATAGACCGAGGGGGTAGGGGCCGGCTCCCAGCAAGTGAGAGAGCAGCGGAGCACAAAATTGGAACTTTTAGAAGTCGGCTCCACTGAGGGACGTCACCCCAGAGGCTAAGCAGGGAGTTAAGGCCTCGTGGGGACAGTGTGGTCTCAGGACCCACGGGGACACAAAAAGACCAGGGGTGTTTGAGCACGACAGAGCTCCCAGGTATCAGAGAGGAGAAGCTGAATGGAGAGACGGACCCAAGCTGAGAAGGTGTCTCTCAGCTCAGTGTTACCTTGGGCCATGATCCAAATCACAATCGGGCCACTGCTCTTTGAGTGGGGACCCCACGGGTGGCAGACCCGGAGAGACACCCTCCTTCCTCCTCTGGGAGGAGCAGCACGGCATGGGAGTGGCTACAGGAATCTGCTGGGTTTGGAGATTCTAAATGGGGTTGTGTGCCAGAGATAGACACACTTGGTCACAGACCAGATAAGCCTGGAGTGCAGCTGGAGACCAGGGAGATGGGAGGGACTGACTGCTTTTTTCTGAGGGCACACTGAGGAGTGAGGCCCCGAGCTCTTGGCTCCTCCAGGTCAGAGACTGGGAAGCCATCATTTTCATTCCAGTCCTCCAATGCCATATGGAAAGAATTCAGGGAACAAAAGCTCCTGAGAGTGAACCCAAGTTGATTACATAGACTGGTCCCTGACAAAGGTGGTGCAATTCCTCCTGGGGCAAAGACACATGAGAATCACAGCAACAGGCCCCTCCCCCAGAGGATCAGGAAGAACATCCAGCCAAAGCCAAGTTCACAGATAGCTGAGAATTGTGGAACTCCAGAGCTAGGNCTGATTACATAGCCTGGTCCCTGGCGAGGGTGGTGCAATTCCTCCTGGGGCAAAGACACATGAGAATCACAGCAACAGCCCCCCCCCAGAGGATCAGGAAGAACATCCAGCCAAAGCCAAGTTCACAGATAGCTGAGAATTGTGGAACTCCAGAGCTAGGGGAAAGCAACGCAGAGAATTAATAACTTTTTCCCCATGATTCTTTAGACATTCGAAGTTAAATTGTTCGAATTTTTTTTTACTCTTTTCTTTTAAATTTTTTCCTTTTTCCTATTTCAACGTTTTTTAACTATTATATCTTATCAACACTTTTTTAAAAAATATTTTATTTATTTATTTGACACAGGGAGATCAGATCACAAGTAGGGTGAGAGGCAGGCAGAGAGAGAGAGGANTTACTCTTTTCTGTTAAATTTTTTCCTTTTTCCTATTTCAACGTTTTTTAACTATTATATCTTATCAACCACTTTTTTAAAAAGATTTTATTTATTTATTTGAGACAGAGAGAGAGATTACAAGTAGGCAGAGAGGCAGGCAGAGAGAGAGGAGGAAGCAGGCTCCCTGCTGAGCAGAGAGCCCGATGCAGGGCTTGATCCCAGGACCCTGAGATCATGACTTGGGCCAAAGGCAGAGGCTTTAACCCACTGAGCCACCCAGGCACCCCATGTTATCAACACT
>LNAC01000422.1:1354549-1387647 GCA_002007465.1 Ailurus styani
AAAATATTAAATATTTTAGAAAATTAGCAAAATGGATATTAGAATCCCCACTACATAGGAGAAGAAAGTGAAGCCTCGGAAAGACAAATTCCTCTAGTAACAGGGGTAAAGTTAGTAGAAGCAGACTCCTCAATGCTACCCTAAAGACATGAGTGATTCCTCAAATCCTCCTTCTCCCCATTCCTGTATTCATCACTGAAGTCTCCATTTTGATAGTTGTGGAGGATCGGGATGAGAAAAGTGTCCTGTTGTGTACACAAGAGAATGTTCACCCACACGTCAGTGTTAGCACAACCATAACTGTTGGCTCAGGTGCTGATGATTTGGTCACTGACCCAGGGACCACTGACTTTTATCTATCTCAATAGTGGCATTCTTAAGTATGTTAAACCAAGCAGAGAAGTCTCTTCTTTTGTGGAGTCTCTTACAGTCTGACCATACTGTCAAGTTAATCAACTGCAAAATTCCTGGCAACAGGACAGATTCCCTCTCCTGGCCCCAAGGACATAAGGGGGTTGGAGTTGAAGCAGTTGACATTTAGGTAGTGAAGGGAGGATGGGCTTGTACAGCTTTGCGTCACTGCTCAGGAGGGAGCCGAATGGGAAAGAAGAACCAAGTCCACTCTGGGAGAGACAAAGTCCAGCCAACATGTACAAACTACTATTATATCAACAAATGCCATTTTTCTGGTTTCCAAAGTATGAAAATAGTTTTTTAAGTACATTTTTTCCAGTTTGTCTACCAATAAGGACCTCTTTTCTTTCTTCTTTAATTGAAGTTTAGTTGACATACGATTTTATAATAAGGATCTCTTTCCTTAGAGTAACACTGAGACTCCTTATTTTGAAAGATCTTTATCTACCAAACTTCATTTATTGAGTAAAGCAATGTATTTGCTGAGTTTTATTCATCAAAGATATAACTGTCCATCAAAGCTTCTAAGGAGCTTTGGAATAACTACTATTCCTACAGTGTACTAATTATAATTCCAGGTTAAAGTAAAGAAAGTTGACCTTTTAATTAACATGGACAGCTTTGCCATACTAAACGAGCCATTTCTACTGGCTACTTCATACTGAAATATTGAGAATAGCTTCCAGTTGTCCTATAGATCCAGGCACCTAGGGTCCAAAAACAATGGAGTTCGCTGGTCCTTGAAACTGGGTCAGGTATCCTTTTAATGTAATCCCTTAGGACTTTCTGCAGTCTTGTTCCATCACATTTTCCACCTTGCATTGTAATTACCTTTTTTCTTTTTTGGCTTAAACAACAGGCATTTATTACTAACAGTTCTGGAGGCTGGGGAGTCCAAAATCAAGGTAGTAGCTTTTGTGGCTCCTGGCGAGAGCTCCTGCAGGTTGCCCCCTTGGAGTTGTATCCTCACATGACCTCTTTTTTGTGCAGCCTGGGAGAGAGAGCCATTGTAATTGTCTTTTTACATATACATAACTAGCTTTTGATTACTTAGCTACCATCTCTAATTATGAGTACACTTATTGAGTTTCTTCCAAATATGTGCTTTCCCTCCATAACATTTCCAATGGATGTTATTTTCTCTATCTGATGTCACCAATATCTGTTTTGTTATACATCCATTCAAATATTTTGGTACATATGCATTCAAAGAAATGAAAATACCCTTTCTCCAACTCCTGACTTTATGAATAGGCAGAAGAAGAAAATTCACATGTTGAATGAGTGAAATAAGGAGGAAAGGTAAAATAAGAGAGAAAGGACAGGGAAATATTTTTAAATTTATCAAAATATGAGCTTAGCTAAGCACAGAAGAGAAGGTGAATGGCAATGCACAGAGGGTAGATTCACTAACTGTATGTGACTAGAGTTTACAGACTGAGGCAGAAATGATGGGGGATGATGGTGCACATTGCAGGTCATGTGTTCACCAAGAAGAAATTAGGTTCTCTCTGGAAGCTACAGAGTCATTGAAGAATTTTGGAAAAGATATATTTGTGCTTTAGAAAACATAATGGCTCTAACCATACTGTGACCAGTGTGTAACCCAGATGTCAGCAGCATTGACCCTGCCCAAGGACACAATGGAAATGCACTTGGGTTCCCCCAACTCCATGGTCTTCTCATAGATCTCTCCTATTTCCCAGGGAATTCCTGTTTGGCCTCCCCAGTCTCTGACTCCTGTTCTTTTTCAACATCAGTCCTAATCAGACATCCAGTTCTCTCCTTCAGTTTCAAACACACAATAAAACAACAGTTTCATTTTGTTTACACAGTCTTTGTTTTTTTGTTTGTTTTTTAGTTTTGATGGCTTGGTTTCATTTTGTTCGGTTTTGAAAACAGCACAGAAGATTTCTTAGGGAAGACACAGAAAGGTTTACATCTTGATGATGCGAATTGATGGGAAAATAAGGCATTATTCTCAAAATATCCTTAGCAATCCACTACCCTAGGTCTTTACTGGGTTGTCTCGGGCACTCATCTCTGCTTTTCTCTATTAGACCACTGTGGTTTTCACACTTCTTTTTGGAACATTCCAGGAAGTAGTAATGCCTTTCCCTCTATTTGACCAGTGTGCCCTCTGCTTCCATGTCTGATTCCTGTAGACATCTCTGTCTTGGGGTGGATTCAGCTGACCCCAAGCAGGCATATCAAGGCATATTCTCATAAAGAGTATTTCTTTCTCAGAGGAAACTCTCACAACAACTGTTAGGAAAGTTAGATATTTTTCATTGTTATAAAAATGATTGAAAGGAGGCAGAGTTGCAATGGAAAAAAGAAATGGTGCAGAAATATAAAGGAAAAAATGAGAAGGCTGAAATAGTAGCAGTGCAGATAAAAAGGTTATTTCAAGAGATAATGAGACAGAATCAAGAGTACTTGAAGATGGATTGGATACCAACTTTGTGGAGGGAGAGCTGAGTCAAAAATAATTTTGTTTTCTTACTAGGACAACTAGAACTATCATAAATGATAATGATATTCACCAAGGTAGAGAATACTGAAGGATTGTTATTAGTTGGTATGTTATTTTTTAAGTACTGTGTTGAGATGTCTGTGGAACATGCAATGAAGTTTCCACTAGGTCATTGGATTTACTGGTCTGGAACTTGGAGAAACATAATTAAACATCACCAGGATTTCAGTAGCTTTGGAGCCATACAATAGATTACATCAACCTGGGCCAGTATAATGTGAATGAAGAAGAGAAATGACAAGAAAACCGGGAAGACATCTATAGATGTCTTGCAGAGGTAGGAGGGGATGCCAGTATAGAGTAATGTATTATAATAATCAGGAAGGAACTAACATCTTGCAAGCCAAGAGAAGAAAGTCTCCAGAAGGAGAGAAACTGATCACAATGTTAATACTGAACAAAAGTCAAGTTCCAGGGGACCCAAATTCTCCACTGGATTTTCTCCTTCTTTACTGAAGGAAGAAAAACAGCATGAGATTTGGCAGATTTGAATTAAACAGTTGTTTTAATTTCTTCTCAGTTCTAATAATTTATTTCTCTTTAGCCCAATTTTCATTAGCAACAGGTAAATATATTCTAAATGTTCCAGTATATGACTTTCCTATTTTCACACGTATGGAATAATGGTAATCATAGGTGCACCTGTGGGGCCATACATCACCTTCATCTTAATTGATAAAGCTGAAAGTCACACGGAAACCAACATTAGCATAGCTAACATTAGCCTAGAAGTTACAAAGCTTCAGCCATTGCCTGGTTAAAATTAGGCATATTTAGTAGCTGCATTTGATCTTTCAGGTCACTGGGTCAGATGTTGTAGTAAATAGTATAAGAGAATCAATACAGATTACTGAATGTCCAGAAACATATCTATTAGGAGAATATGCTCTAGGATAGCAGTAATTTGATTTTTTTAAAATCTTATTTTCCTCCTTTATACATTATTCAGACAGTCATAATAAGATCTCCTTCAATATAATCTGCCTGGCTGCCTAATGTTAACAGATACTATTCTTTAAGAGCAAAGGATAATATCCAGAAGTATTCTCCTACCTAAGAGAAAACATTTCATAAAAACTGACATGGTGAGTGCTGTGCTATGCCACCCAGACCCCCTGACCTCAAGCTCAAGGTACCCATTCTACGGGCTTTGGGGAGAGCCCTGACCACTTGCAGCTGAGACCCTGCCTCAGCCAGAAACACTGCCTCATCCAAGTTTATGCACAAGGACAATCCATACCTAATGACTGGCTGATGGGGATAGAAAGCCAGACCCCTTGTCTGGCTTCTGCCCTCTATCTGGACAACTCAACAGGGTCAAGCCAATTCCAGCACTTCTGCAGCTCTAGTTGAGGCCTCTGTGGCAACTACATACACTTCTACTTCTTCTTTTGCCCAAGTCTGCTTCCCTCACTCCCTCATTGGCCTTGATCCTGAGAGCACACCCTGTGTCCCCGAACTCCCTGCATACAAATCTCAGTGTCTCCATGGCTGGTTTCCAGGGAACTCAATGTGAGATAANCCTCATTGGCCTTGATCCTGAGAGCACACCCTGTGTCCCCGAACTCCCTGCATACAAATCTCAGTGTCTCCATGGCTGGTTTCCAGGGAACTCAATGTGAGATAACTGATATTACATGTTTATTTAGATGCTCAAGATTAAGAGATAGTCAATCTCCTAAAGCATTTAGTATTATAAATATCTGCTTCTAAACCTTTAAAATACAAAAGGACAAAGTGATGATAATATACATTTGTGACTGTCAATCATCCGTATTGTGTGGGCTCATAGTTTAGTTAATAATGATTGTATATTCCATCACTTCTGTACAAATGCCATATTGAGTAGAGGGTTTCATATCTCTTAGTATAACCCCTCATCTTTCCTTCTTCTTGAAAATTTTAGGAAGTCTGTTGTGCTTTTGCTGTTCATGGTGTTATTGTTGATTATTTATTCTTTTTTAATTTTTTTATTTCTTCTTTCTTTTAAGATTTTATTTATTTATTTGACAGAGAGAGAGAGAGAGGGAGCACAAGCAGGAGGAGCAGCAGAGGGAGAGGAAGAAGCATACTCCCCGATCAGCATGGAGCCTGACATGTGGCTCAATCCCAGCACACTGAGATCATGACCTGAGCTGAAGGTAGCTGCTTAACCGACTGAGCCACCCAGGCGCCCCTATTGTTTACTATTTCTATCTTCCTTTAATTAACTTTGATTATTACCTTCCTTATATACAAAAGTTCCCTTACAATTATTTAACCTTTTATATCCATCTATAATCTCTACTGCATTAGCTTATAGAAATATCTACTGTGTCCTTTAAAGTATCTGTGTTTTTTTTCTTCTTGATTGATTTCCTTCTTTTTTGAAACATGTCCCTCGACAATTCTGTCATGTTTTTGTGTTTTTTTAAAGATTTTATTCATTTATTTAATGTAGTTAGAGAGTGTGAGCAAAGCAGGGGCAGAGAGAATCTCAAGCAGACTCCCCACTGATGGCAGAGCCCAACATGGGGCTTGATCTCACCACCCTGAGATCATGACCTGAGCTGAAACCAAGATTCCAAAACCTGTCTGACTGAGCCACTCTGGCGCCCCACTTCTTTTTTTGTTTGTTTGTTTTTTTAAGGACCAAGGCTTCATTTACCTTAATCAACCCTCTTTTATTTTATTTATTTATTCTTATGATCTTATTTATTTATTTGACAGAGAGCAAGAGAGACAGAGACAGAGACAGAGAATCCAAGGTGGGGAAACAGCAGAGAGAGCAGGAGAAGCGGGCCCCCCACTGAGCAGGGAGCCTGATGCAGGCTTGATCCCAGGACCCTGAGATCATGACCTCAGCCGAAGGCAGACATTTAACAGACTGAGCCACCCAGGTACCCAGACCCTCTTACATTTTAAAGGTTGTTCTGTTAGCAGTTTAGAATGAGATTTTAATGATGTCAATTAGAGAAATTAGAGGTACCCTAATTATGTCTAGTCATTCACTCTATGCCCATGGATTCCCCCCTAAAAACCAAAAATTTAAAGAATTAAACAACATGATATACAAGATGGCATTCCAAATCTGGCAAAGACAGAAGCAGAACAACCTGATCTAGACTAAAAGCCTCATCATAATGCAACCCCAGCTCTTATTATCAACTAATTCTAAAGAATGGTTAGTGCATTCAGGCCCTAAAGTCAAGAAAAAATGAGAAAGATGGCTGACCTCATACATCTGTTTACCCCATGGAAGCTAGAATAGGAACTACACACAGATAAATGCACAACCTTTTACATAATGTGCTCTCAGCACTCCCAGCAAATCGAACCATCCCTTAGAATGTTCTAGGGAGGAACAAGAAAGAGAGTAGGCACAAGGGGATGGCAAAGAAAAACAGTCCCCATACTTTGACACACACAGACACACAGACACACAGACACACAGACACACAGACACACACACACACACACACACACACACACACACACACACACACACACACTGATGTAGAGGAAAGCTTTTATTTTCCTGAAGCTTTTACTTCTGCTAAGTTTCCCTGCTTTTGAAAAATTAGGTTGGCCAAATAGAAAGAAGCACTCTTACCATGTATGTATTTCTATAAGGATACTATTTACCTGATTTCTCCCACTCTGGAAATCAGAATTTTGTTTCTAAACTTAGGATCCACTGGGGTAATGAATATTACCTAGTACCACCAGGCCATTATAATAGTGAAATATTCCATCATATTTATAAATATTGGTCATCCCCCCAAAACTCCCCCATTCTGATTTTATCTATACACTTTCTCTTCACAGTCCATCAACTGAAGGGATAATGCCTCATACTGCAGGGGACCCCAGAACCCTGCTCTAGCAGCATAAATGGTGGCCACACCGATTAGTCACTGCAGGTGATAAATCACCTGAGACTATGAGTATTGGGCTTATATACATAATACAAAAATTAGAGGAATTTCTTATTTTAGGATTTTATAAATATGAGAAAGTTATATACAATGTACCAATGAGGTATGTCCTATTATTATCTATATTTTATAGCTGAAAAAACCAAGGCTTGAAGATAGTAAGTGATGTTGCCAAAAATGCACCTTTACCAACTGAAATGAGAAGAATATACAACTTATTAGGCAGTGGATTCTGGTAAGAATTTCCCATGTCTTTACGTTCATGTGGTTAAGAGAGTAGAATGGGTTCTACTAGTTTCTCCATAGTGTCTTCATCTTGTTCATGCCCCATGTGATCTAATCAGTACTAAGACCAGTTCTTTCCTCAAGTCCTCCTTATTAATCCTTATTGAAGTATAGTTGACCCACAATGTCATATTCATTTCAGATGTACATATAGTGAGTCAACAAGTCTATACATTATGCTATTGTCACCATACAACACTATTAAAATACCATTAACTATATTGTCTATGTTGTACCTTTTATCCTTTTGATTTAAGCATTCCAAAACTGGAGGCTTTCACTTCCTACTCCCCATGATCTATTTTGCCCATACCCCACCCCCATCACCCTGGCAACCATCAGTTTGTTCTCTGTATTTATGGGTCTATTTCTGCTTTTTGTTTGTTCATTCCTTTTGTTTCTTAGATTCCACATATAAATGAAATCATATGCTCTTTCTCTGTCTCAAATATTTCACCTACTATAATAGGTCCATCCAAGTCATCACAAATGGCAAGATATCATCCTTTTTATGACAAATATTCCATAGTGTGTGTGTGTGTGTGTGTGTGTGTGTGTGTGTGTGCCATATCTTTGTCCATTCATCTATCTATGAATGAGTTGCTCTTGGGTTGCTTCCATATCTTGGCTATTGTAAATAATGGTGCAGTAAGCAAAGGGGTACCTATATCTTTTTAAATGTGCTTTCATTTTCTTTGGTAAATACCTAGTGGTGGAATTACTGGATCATATCGTATTTCTATATTTAATTTTTTGAGGAAACTCCATACTGTTTTCCACAGTGGCTACATCAGTTTACATTCTCACCAACAGTGCATGAGGGTTCCTTTTTCTCTACATCCTCACTACTACCTTCTATTTCTTGTCCTTTTGAATTTAGTCATTCTGACAGGTGTAAGGTGATATTGTTGCTTTATTTCCCTGATGAGTAATGATGTTGAACATCTTTTCATGTGTCTGTTGGTCATCTGTATGTCTTTGAAAAACTGTCTATTCAGGTTCTCTGCTCATTTTTTAGTCAGATTGTTTGTTTTTTGGTGTTGAGTTGTTTGACTTCTTTATATTTTGAATATTAACTCCTTATTGATCAATCCTGAGTCTTGATTTTTACTTACTGAACCATTACTGTCTTTAAGATGTCAATATTTCCTGGTTTATTTTTGCTGTTCCCTAATGTGTTTTACAGGATGCTCTTATTTTTCTCATCTTCAAATAATTTCTTTTGAAACCACTTCCTTTGCCAGCTGTTGCCCTGCTTTGTAGAAAAATTCAGCCAAGAAATTATCTGCATTCCTTGTCTGTAATCCTTCTTCTTCTAATATCTCCTAAACCCACTTGAGCAGGATTTTCTCCCTCCACTACACTGAAACTGCTCTTGTAAAGGTCTCAAATTATAATCACATTGACAAGTCCAGTGGTCAATTCTCGTCCATGCCTGACTGAATAGAGAGCAGTGTTTGAGCCATTGGATCACTATATCGTCTGTGACTACATATCTGTGATTTTCTTTGGAATTTCCAGGATGCTATCCTTCCCTGCCTTTCCTCCCATATCACTGCTGCTCTTTCTCATCTACTGTGGTGGTGCCTCTTTATCTCTCAGATCTCTTGAAATTGGAGCTTTCTCAGGGTCATTTCTGTCTACACTCAACCTCTTTGGGTATAGACCTAGGAGTAGAATTGCTGAGCCATATGGTAATTCTATGTTTAACTTTTTGAGAAGCCACCAAACTGTTTTCCACGATAGCCAAACCATTTCACATTTCCACCAGCAACGTGCAAGTGTTCCAATTTCCCCACATCTTGTTCACACTTGTTATTTTCCATTTTTAAATTATTATTATAGTATCCCAGTCAGTGTGAATTGGTATTTCACGATGGTGACTAATGACTGACTAATGATACTGAGCATCGTTTCTTGTGCTCATTGGACATTTACATATCTTTGGAGAAATGTCTATTTGAGCCCTTTGTCCACCTTTTCATTAGGTTTCTGTCTTTCTATTGTTGAATTAAAAGAGTTCTTTATATATATTCTGGATACTAAAGCTTTATCAGACATATTACTTGCAAATATTTCTCCTATTCTGTAGATTACTTTTTCACATTCTTGATAGTGGCTTTTTACACATAAAAGTTTTCATTTTGATGAAATTTTATTTATCTGTTTTTTCTTTTGTGGCTCATATTTTTGGTGAAAGGAAGGTTTTAAAGCCATTTTAGTGGGGAAAGTTTCTTCCTACTTGTAGCCCAAATTTTAATCAAATTCTAAATGTAAATAATACCATGACCCATCTTTGTGACCCCCAGTCAGCATTACCCAGACAGCAGTAAATCTGGACATCACCACTCATTATCACAGAGCAGTGCCTCCCACCTCCCGGGTTTTTTTTCCTTGTGGAATGAGCTTCCCTGTCATAACACTCCTGGCCTATGTCCACTCCCTGTCCACTCTTCCCCATTATCAGTAAGCAGAGTTAGAAGTGATAAGCTGGCATAGTTGGCACTGTCCCTCCTTTTCTCTTGACAGCTGGCTTGCCCATGGAGAACATGTGTCCTGCTCTGCTATCTGCCAATGCTGAAAGGGCCTGCAGCTGTGGGTGTACATTTGCTCAAATCTTACATCTGTACTAAAGTTGATATTTTTATTTTCATATGCCTTTCCCATTCATTCATTTATTCATCCATCCATTCAACTGATAATGATTGAAAGCCTGTTCTAGACCAGGTCCCATCTAACATGCTAGGGATACAGCCATAAACAAAATAGACCAAAAAAAAAAAATCTTGTGTTCATTGATCTACGGTAAAGGATGGGAAAGATAAACAGGATAAATAAGTAAAATTATGTCAGTTAACACCTTGCACAAGGAACGCAGAGGTGTCATTTTATTGGCCCTATCCTATCCCAATGACCAATGTCATCCAGTTTTTAGTCTCATGACTCAGAAAAGTTATCATTGTCTCTGGTTAACATTCTTGGTTGAAAGCAAAAGAAAGGAACTCTGGCTCTCAAATGTATAGGTGAGATTAATAATATCTTGTAGATGTGTTCACAAAGTAGAGAAGTAGGTTTGAAATGTAAGCAGGAGCCAAGGGGGTCTGGAAGCCAGCAGCAGGCTATAATCTCTGACCACACACAGCTCACAGCTCACAGCTCCCCAGCTCTTTCACAAGGCTCAGGTTTCCAGACAGGAATAACCTAACAGTGGAGTCGAAATCACATGTGCATGCTCTGGTTTCCAGAGATAGGATGAGAGAATAACTAGCTTTTTTCAATTTTCAGTAGTGAAAGGTATGGATCTGTTTCCTATTGAGGCTCGCGTAATGAGATCACTTAAAAATCAAACTGGTTGGGTGTTGGGCTGCCTGCCTGGCCAAAAGAGATGTATATCCATTATATTTACACCATGGTCTTTCTTGCCCCTTAAG
Organism: Ailurus styani; assembly: GCA_002007465.1. Classification (NCBI taxonomy): domain Eukaryota; kingdom Metazoa; phylum Chordata; class Mammalia; order Carnivora; family Ailuridae; genus Ailurus; species Ailurus styani. The sequence continues at coordinate 1,365,133 of LNAC01000422.1, forward strand.
TTCTGTTAATCTTACTTTTCTACTTCCTTTTTTATAAACCAGGCTTAGCCTGCTTTTTTTCTTTCTTTTAATCTTATGGCTAGAAACTGGAAAAAATTGCCATATGAAACTGCAAGTACTTTTGTCTCCTGACAGATGAAGAATCGAATTAAACTTTGAGGCAAATTGCTCCTTCATTTTTATGGAAAAAAGCCCACCTCTATTCAACAACACAGCATCCATTCCAAGTACAGATGTTTCTAGTAGAGTTATGTCTCTGAAGATTTAGTTGGCTTGTTGAGATAAATGTTTCTCTTTTTTTGGTGGGATAGAAACTGCCCTATGTCTTTGTATTATTGTTTGTTTTGTAGGTGTTTGTGTGTGTGTGTGTGTTTGTGTGTGTGTGTGTACTCAAGTTCAAGCACTTTCTCAGAGGCAGTTTGGGAGCAAAGACTCTAAAAACTAAAGAAATATGATATTTACTGTGAGCAGACAAGACACCGTTAAAAAGAAACTGGAAATAAAATGCTCTACACATGTTATTGCTCAGCAGGGAATAACACAGAATGTGGAAAATATACTTTTTTTTTGACATTGTTGAGGTATAATTATCTTTGGAGGCTACAGAACAAGACCATAAAGGAATGGGTTGTGAGTCGGCTCCAACCAGGAGAGGAAACATCCCACCAGCACCAATGTGGCAACCACTTCATTTGGCTACAGCCACTTTCACCAATGCATGCACTTCCCCATTTAGGACCCCAAACCTGTAGCTACTGCCACCTCTCCTGTGACCAAAGAGAGAGTTGCCTTTCCCTCCCCACTATTGTCACTGGTTCCTGAGATGACATCTGACATGAGGGCTTCTCAGTGTCAGACCCTAGGAATCCGTCTGCAGTCTAATTGCCAGGCAGACTGAGCAAGCCAGTGGGGAGCACTGACAACTCCTTTAGAGGGAGGTCTTTGCCACCATTCTCTCCTCCTTACCAACCCACTCCCATGAGGTGGGGGAATCCCCAAACATAAGAACGAATTTGAATAGACAAAACAATGACAAATGTCCACAGAACATTCTGACATCATTTTAAATATGGGGGTGTCTTATAATACAGTTCAATGTTAGTCTTGCTACCAACCCCTTCATTTTCTACCTTGAAACCAAGAGATACAGAATTTTAATTGCCTGATGAATAGACATTTAAATTTGCTGTCATTAAAGATTCCTTTAAATTCAATAATTCAACCCAATCAATAAGTACTTATAAATGCAGAATTTTAACTCATGGTATTTAGTAATAATTTAGAGTTAGGAGAGCTGAAAGCACTGCAGAATGCCTTAAACAAAGATTTTATTAAATATTCAAAAATTACTCATTAAAGGAAGAAATTTAGAAAAAATACAATTTTATAATTCTACTATATCCTTGAATGTTTTCTGCATTTACATTCTTTTCTATGTTTTTGCATATCTCTGATCTTTTTCATCTTAATGTCTTGTGGAAGCATATTCAAAATATCAACTCAAAAATGAATTTTAAAATTTAAATTTAGAATTTTAAAATTTAAAATTTAAATTTTAAAATGAAGGCAATAGAAAAATATCAAACTATATATAAATCTTAAATATATATAAACATATATATCTTAATATATATTTATATATTTTAATATATATATACATCTTTATATTTATATATGATATATCTTAATATATATCTTATATATATCATATATATATCTTAAATATATATAAGCATACGTATTTTTTATTTTTTATTTTATTTTTTTAAGATTTTATTTATTTATTTCACAGAGGGAGAGAGATCACAAGGAGGCAGAGAGGCAGGCAGAGAGGGAGGAGGAAGCAGGCTCCCTGCTGAGCAGGTAGCCCCATGCGGGCCTCGATCCCAGGACCTTGAGATCATGACCTGAGCCGAAGGCAGAGGCTTTAACCCACTGAGCCACCCAGGCGCCCGCATATGTATTTTTTAAAGAGCTCTAGAGACATCTCTCCTGAATCTCAAAACATATTTTCAAACATCGCATAATGAGTATATACTATATGACAGAAAATACAGTTTGTTATTGAGAGAGGCTAATGGAATATGTTTACCTTTCACACCTAAGTAATTAACCTCCCTTAAGTTAAATTTTGCTTATGGTGTGACGTAGGATATATTTTAATTTCCTTCAAGATGAAAAACTTTCCCAGAGTCATTTCTTAAATCATATACCCCTCCTTCGTTGATCTGCAGTGTGGGCTTCCTCATCTATCTAGCTGAAATTGAGACATGGCTCTCTGTTATGCCCACTGTACTGTTTCAGTATCTCTGCATTAGTGATGGGCTTTCCAAGCACATAAACTGCTCCAGAGCAGCCTTATTTGGAGAAGGTGGGATGGGCTCATGCCTCTGGTTCCTGTAATGGAAGCAGCCAATCATCTGAAGGGCAGTCCCGGAAGATGGGCCTGTTTCAGGGTCTGTGAATTCTGAAAGTGACCACATCCAGAACCGATCCTAAATGACTCTCTGTGCTATGCTTTCTTCCCATCATCCCAAAACCTCCATCAAAATCATCTTAAGTTTTATAGCCTTGCCTCCTCTTTCATCAAGAGAAAGAAGACAAGATTCCAGGGAGTAATGAGATGAAACATTACAAGGCAGGGCAGATTTGGGGAGACAAGACTCCATAAATATTTTCCTGTTTCTCCAGTCAGGGCTTTCTGAGAAAATAGCACTGGCACCTGTGTTAAAGAATGAATGAAGAGCAACCTAAAGGTAGAGACATCTGGAGAGAGAGAGAGAGATTTATCTCCCTGGACCCATTTGTTTTCATCGAAGAGTGGTGAAGTAGACACTTCCTGCTTCTCCCCAGAGAGGATTTATTTACATTCCAAACAAAATCCTCTCTCTCTCCCTCTCTGCCTCCCTCTCTCTTACTTTCTTTCCTTTCCTCCTCCCCCACATCCATCCAAGCCCCAGAGGGGAGGATGGGCAGATATGCCAATAAGTCTGATATAAATTCCACGTTTCATAATTTGAGGGTTCCTCCCCTGTATGCAAACATCCTCACAGACACGTACAGATAGTGTTCCCTGTGCCACCCCATGAAAAATTAGGGCTTGGGGAACTGATGCAAGCTGCTCTATAAGGAAGGTCTGTTCCCTGACCCTGGGATGTCATGTTTAGAGGGAGGCAGACTGATTGAGATAAGACGTAAAATGATGGCAGGTGAGCTTGTTAGCTTGTAAGTAAGGTAAGAGTTCAGACTTTTCACAGCTGCAGACTTACCATTAGCTACAATCCAAGTGAAACTGTTCTGGAGGTGATAGAAAGTGATCTTGCGTGGACTAAACAGGCAGCATGGGGACCAGAAATCTGGAGTTGGACAGTGCTGGGTCTGCAAGAGGCATCCAGGGCAGATCTACTCTCAAAGTTTCCTAGTAGCTCTGTGGGGTGAGAAAATTGGTAATCGACAGAACTTTCTGGGATCAAGGGGTTTGGGAGATGAAGTTGGAGGCAGGATGGAGTATGACCAGAGTTACCAATGTCACCTTGAAGAATTTGGACATTATTCTATAGGTAATAAATACTTCTAAGCAATGATCAGGTTTGTGAGGGGTGTGTGTGTGTGTGTGTGTGTGTGTGTGTGTTTAAAGATTATTCTGACAGCCATGCCTAGCAAACATGACAGGAGGCAACTAGATGCAGGAACTAAAAAATAGAAACTACTATACTAGTCTAGGTGACAGATGATGAAGTCTTCCACGAAAGGTCTACAGATTCAAGTCCTGTCTCTCTTAAATTGATGTTAAAGTTAGAACTAGCTTCTCTGATGATTGGAGATGTATTTGTTCCTATTTCCAGAATTAGGGCTATAGCAAATATGCTTCTTGTGCTCATTCAAATTGAATATATAATCAATTTCCACTACATATCCTCTTGCTAACACTGCTCCTTACAACTAAATATATCTTTCCCTGGAAGGGTCTTCGTACTTCTGTTCCTGCATAGAAGCCATGTATTTCTTATTTCCTCTCCCTTTATCCTCTTCCTTCTCTCATTCTATAGCCCTTACAGAAGACAAAATGGGAACACCATAAGTATCTTCTTCCCTCATGCCTTACTCCTTCTGTTCCACCTCTAACTTCTCAGTTTCTTCCTGTCATTCAATCCTTGAAAACTCCCATTTGTAGCTGATAGCTAACACTCACAATGTCTCTGGCTGGATCCAAGGAAAGAATATCTGGGGCTTCAGCTACCTCAACTTCTATGTGTCTGGGGTCCTAGCGTCCACTGCTATTGACCTTGCATTCTCTTTCTCTCGCAAGTTCTGTATCATTTGAATCCATGCTTTCAGTGCACCTTGACCCTTCATCCTCTTGATACCTGTTGGAATCTCTATGGATTCTAAGTCCATTCATTAATTTTTCTTCATCTCTCCATTGATATCCATGTTGCTTTATCTCAGGAAGCATTTGACCATTGGACAGTAGCTCAACTTACACTTCCAATAATCCTGCAAATAAGCATAACAAAAGATATTATCTCTGCTTTGTAGATGGGAAAACTGAGTCACAGAGACATGAAATGACTTGTTTCAGAGTCACACGGTTAATTGGTGTCAGTGCCAGGACAAACAGCCTGGCTCCCTTACCCATCATGCACTACTCTTTCTAGGATGATATCCCAACTGGCAAGAAACTTTTTTTTTTCAAATCAAAGGCTTCCATTCATACCCAAGGATTTAATTGAAGCTTTTCATAATACTCATAAAAAAAGAAAAAAAAATAAGGAAAGCTTAGAATAGCCTAGAATGCCATGATTCAGATTGCCTTTCTCTTAAAAAAGAAAAAAAAATTCAGGCCTAAAGCTTTGTCAAAACACTTGGGTTATATTTCAGACACAAACCAGAGAATTTATAGTTATCTAGATTTCAAGATAAAAACCTTTCAAAATTATCTCCAACTGTCCATATAATAGAGGGAACATGTTTAATGATTTCATAGTATAATCAAAATAACTCAATTTCCATCCCATTACACATATACTGAGGAAAAATGAAATCTAAAGAATCTTTAGTCACATCATTATATGATTATATTATTTAGTTTTAGAAATATAAGTTTGTGAATCAATAGCTTATGAGATAAGTATCTAATAGATAACTTCAGGCTTTTTCCAAAGACTTTGAAATAAATTCTGAAATTCCAAGAAACAGCTCTTAGTTTCATCTATCTTTTCTATTTTTTTGGTCTCTCTTTCATTTATTTATTCTATCTTTATTATTTCCTTACTTCTACTAATTTGGGCTTTTGTTTGTTCTTCTTCTAGTTCCTTTAGGTGTAAGTTTAGATTATTTGAGACTATAAACTTCCCCCTTAGAACTGCTTTTGCTTCATCCCAAAGATTTTGAACCATTGTTTTCCATTTTCATTTGCCTCAAGGTATTTTTTTATTTCCTCCTTGATTTCTTTGTTGACTCGTTGGTTAGTAGCATGTTCATTGCCACTAGCTGCAATGATAGTTGCTACTACTCTGGGCGTGCTGGTGGGCAGGGGGTTGGCCCACTGGCACAGCTAGCTGAGAGGCCTGGCTGTGGCTGTTGTGGGTGTACTAGTAGGTGGGATTAGGCCCTGGTGCAGCTGGAAGAGAGGCCCAGTTACAACTGCTGCAGATATGCTGGTGGGAAGGGCAACCCTCCCAATCCCCTGGGGCAGGAGTCATTTTGGGAGATGCCAGTCCAGACCAAGGCTGTCTGCCGGGTGTGGTGGGGCAGGAGCTATTTTGGGGGGCACCTGCCAGGACAGGTCTCTTGGATGAGGTGGGTCTACAGAGGAACACAAGGGCAGGGCAAGCAGTGCTAGCAAGGTAGATAAAGAATGTCAGAACTGGCTCTTACTGGTGTCCAGTTTGGCTAAAGGAGAACAAGAAATATGGCATCCACCAGCACTTCCGTTCTTGGAAAAAATTCCTAAAGATCCCTGCCCCTTTGGAACATGCCCTAAAATTAGTCAATTATTCTTTCACATATAACCCAGGTGCTTTTGCATCTGTAGTGGGTCTAGGACTAAATGACATAGTGTACTGGCCCTTTCAGAGTAGAGTCCTGGTTTCCTATAGCCCTCCAACTCTCCCAGAATTAATCCCTATTGATTTTCAAAGCCAGACATTAGAGGAATTCATCTTCCTGATGCAGGTCCCCAGGAATGGGTATGCCTAATATGGAGTTTGAGCTCCTCACTCCCCAGGGAGTAATATCTCTCCCTCTTGTGAGTTGCCATGATGGGGTTTTGGTGTCTGATTGTATCTCTGTCCCTCCTACTCTTCTTGATGTGACTTTTTCTTGGTTATCTATAGTTCTGCTAGTCTTCAGGTCATTTTCAGAGTGAGTTGCATTATATGTAGTTGCATCAGTGTGTTTGTGGGAGGAGGTGGGGTCAGGATCCTCCTACTCTGCCCTGTCTTCTGAAAAAAAAAAAAAAACTCCCTTTAGTTTTTAGTTTTTGTTAATTGTTTCTCTTCCTTTGTTGAAATTCTCATTTTATTCATCCATTGTTTTTTTTTAACTCTGTTTAATGGTCTGTCTGTGTGTTCTTGTAGTTCACTGAACCTCTTCATGAGGTTATTCTGAATACTTCACCAGATGGTTCATAGATCTCCATTTTTTTCATGTTAGTACTTGGATCTTTAGTAGTTTACTTTGCTGGTGTCATGTTGACCTAATTCTTTGTAATCCTTATATCCTTGCATTGGTATCTGCACGTTTATGTAAGTTGTCTTCTCTTCCAGACTTCATAGGTCTGAGTTGGCAGGGAAAGCCCTTCATTAGTCAGGCCAGCTTGGGGTACTGGAGATGTCAGTTAACTTTTAGAGCCCATGGGCAGGCAGGGCTTGTTATCAGGTTCTTGATTTGGGTGAAACCACTGCCTATTCTCTGAGCTCAGGGGGTAGGGAGCATGTCCTTCTGGTTGAGCACCATAGTTGAGTGGGCCTGCTGGCTGAGCTCTTTGTTCAAGCAATACCACAATGTGGGCTCCCTGATTGAGAGTGGCTGCTGATTGTGCTCCACAGTCAGGTGAGACGACTGGTTGGGCTCTGCAGTCACCTGTGGTTAGAAGAGGCAGCAAGCTGTGTTTCCTGGCAGCGTGGTACCACCAGTTAGATTCAGCAGTTGGGCAGGGTTGTGGGCTGGACTCCACAATTGCTCCTGGTCTCACGGGGCCTCAGGCTGCATTCCCCAACTGGATAGTGCTGCTTGCTAGACTTCAGGTGGGATGTAGGCGGATCTTCCTGGTTGGATAGGGCCCAGTCTGTGCTCTGTGATCTGGTGGGGCCCAGAGGCTGTGTCCCAAAGTTTGTCAGAACCACAGGTTGGACTTTTCACTTGGGTAGGCTGCTGGCTACTGGCTGTGCTGCTCTTTTGATTAGTTTCCTGGCCAGGCACTGTGATTGGGCAGGGCCTCCAGCAGTCTTTCACAGTTGAATGGCACTGGAGGATGTGCTTCATAGTTGAGGAGGGTCCCTGTTCAGGCTCCCTGGTCAGATGGGGCAGCAGGCTATGCTCTGTGATTGGGGTAGTTGGGTGGGGACACTGGCTGGGCAAAGCCAGAGGCTCTGTTCCACAATTGGGTAGGGCTAGAGGCTGAGCTGAAGGCTGCCCAGAGTCACTACTCATGCTCTCTGATTATGCAGAGCCAAAGGCTATGCTCAACAGTTAGGCAAGGCTGTTGGCTTGGCTCCTTGCCAAATGAGAATGTATGATGGATTCTGCAGCTGCCTGGGTTCCTTGACTAGCCCCCCTCCCTGCCCCCAGTTGGACAGAACAGTTGGGTGGGTCTATGAACTTGTTTCCCCTCCCAAGTGTGACCATGGGATAAACTCCATGGCAGGTAGGGCTCATTGGCTAGGGACTCAAATCAGGTGGAATTGCTAACCAAGCTCCCAGAGCCCATGGGTCCACTGGCTTGACTCTGCCCATCTGACTGGGACGGGGGTCCCACTGGCTGAGATCTCTGTGTGGCACTGCTGCAAGCAGGAATGTGGTCCACTGAGATCTGAGCCCTGGTAGTTGTAAACCCACTCGCTTCATCTTTATCTGATCCTTAGTAGTCAAGCCCTAAAGATACCCCCAGTGGCCCTCATGAAGTGAGACCTGAGTGGACCTCCTGAGAAGTGTCCTGCAATGCCTGGGAAGCTGGATGTCCACCGTGGGCTCTCTTCCCGCTGGAGAAATTATAGGCCCAGGAGGGACATCTTGGTACAGTGCTGTGCCACCCTAGGGGAAGGGCAATGTAGTTAAAGAGAAACTGCTCCTCCTACCTTTCTAATTCAGTCCTTCTTGGTGTCTGTGGTCCAGGTGAGTGCTTCAGCCACACCCCTGGTGTGGTATTAGTTGGTGTTAGTCGGTCTTCTTGTGTCTTTAGAACATTTTAAATTCAAGGGTGTAATCAAGAATTACATGCTTGCTCTTATTCCCTTACCCCAAACAATTATTCATTGAATACTTATGTGATGTCAGGAAATTGAAGGTATGCCTGGTCTTTGGTCTGTGGTGGCTTTCATATTTATTGTCTTTCTTTCTGCTATAATTGATATCAACATCAAGTACCTGTTGATACTTCTTAGAGCAAGTTAGAGAGGTGCCCCTTCCAGTGTTCATCTTCACAGAGTGCCAGTCCAGTCACAGGGGTCAATCTTCCAGCATCCATGAGTCATTGCCATGAGCAGGCTGCTACCTCCTGAGGAGCTATGCAAATCTCTGTCCACAGAATCCATTCCCTATCAACTCAGCCTGGCTCATTGAATCCCTCCTCTGACCATTCTCTTCTCTCTCCCAAACATCAGCCTCTCTCCCCTTATCAACTCTCTTCTGGGCAACTTGATTCCATCTCTTGTTGAGCCTGACTTCCCCAACAAAGGCTATATGGCTGAACCTGAGAAGATGCAAAAGAGCAGGGCCCTCAATCAATCATTCTCAAAACACTCTCTGTGTGAGAATCATTTGAAGTACCTTTTAACAAGTATATCTTATTCAGACAGTTTTGAGTGGCTCCCAGAAATTTGCAAGAAATGAGAACAGGTGGTTCCAGGACCACATTTGGAGAAACATGGGCCTAGATCCTATAATACAAATGCTTTGTTAACCCTCCAAGAGGGACAGTAGTGCAAAAATTCCTCTCAGCCTTCAGTCTGGAAAATAAGAGTTGATTTCTCAAATCAGTTTATCTTGTTTCACATGTTTTATAACTTTTTTCTAAGATATAAAGACTCTCAAAGCCAGGATGAAAAACTACCCCTCTAAGCTAAGACCAAGTCATTTAATGCTCTAGAAGCAGAAAAGGTAAGAACATGATATATACTGGAATGTTTTATATGTCTATATCAATTACATGTACATATTTTCAGATTTTGCTATTCCAACTGTTTTCATTGCCAGCTTATTTTGTAAGCCTATATTTATATATATACACACATATTATGCATACACACGCGTGCGTGTGCACACACACACACACACACGCCCCTACTTATGCCTTATAAAAAAGCACAAAGTAATTTTACTCTTCTCATAAGGAAATTTTTGCTTATTTTGATTTCACCTCATAGTATATATCTAGTCTTATAATAACCATTCCTGCCTAAGAAAAGGAATATAAGAAGAGTAGAGTGCATAGTAATGAAGCAAATTTCAAGTGAATATTGCATCTTTCAAAGTGGACATTTCTTTTCTCTTATTTCTCCCTTCTATAAGTACACCAAGATATCCATTGGCTGCTCTTGGAAAAAAAAATTACCTTCTTGAAATATGGAAGATTGAAAGCTAGAAAATGCAAAATAATAATAATAAGAAATGTAAATAGTTGCCTCTTAAGGAGTGAGATAAATGCAATCCTTTCATTGTTTTCCTATCACCACCATATAGAAGATATAGAGACTCATAGGGAGGAAATGCCCATGACTCTGGTTAGACAATTTCTCCCTTTGGACACCTATCCCAAGAATTTTTGTGTTATTAGGCCATTTACAGAAATGGGGACAAAATCATTGTGCATTAAAGGTAAAATACAATGACATATAAAATCACTTTTAGATCTTTTTACTCCTTTGTGGCATATTATGTTCTTCTTCTTATTTACTAGATAAGAATTCAATGTATAATTGCCTTAATAACTACCACTTTATGGGCGCCTGGGTGGCTCAGTGGGTTAAAGCCGCTGCCTTCGGCTCAGGTCATGATCCCAGGGTCCTGGGATCGAGGCCCACATCGGGCTCTCTGCTCAGCAGGGAGCCTGCTTCCTCCTCTCTCCTCTCTCTCTGCCTGCCTCTCTGCCTACTTGTAATCTCTCTCTCTGTGTCAAATGAATAAATTAAAAAAAAAATCTTTAAAAAAAAAATAATAACTACCACTTTAAAGGTGCCTCCCCAAATTGGGCAGGAAAGTACCTTGAGTCTTTTAATTTCAGTGAAAGGAAATTTTCAGGAGACCAAGAGGTAAAGAGTGGCCAAAAGTCTTTATTCTCCCTTGGGTCCCTACCAAGAGCTGTATAAGTAGTACCCAAATCATTAAAACACACACAGCTCCTGCCCTCTGTTGAGAGGAGGATCTTGTCAGCTGTTTGAGGAGTCTCAGAATCCATAGCAGAATGGCCCTCTGAAGAGCAGGGCCAGACAACAGAGGGACTGCTGTGGAGGCAACCAAGGCTTTGGGCAGCAAGCCAAGGTGAATGCTGTACAGAGCAGAGGTGTACTATTATTCCCCCCATAGAAGGAAATATGACCCTTTGTGATAGTCCAGGATTCAAATGTTCAGCTGTGTTTCACTTTATTTTAGGACACCGATGGGCAAGTTTTACCTTAGTTTTCATAAAAAAATATAAAAAGAAAATAATGATTGTCTCCAAATAAAGAGAACATTTAACAATAGATTATCAGATGTGATGTGGTCTCCTTCTTGTATTCTTTTTCTAAGAACAACACATTATAATCACCACCCATTTGTTCATTGGCTTCTCAGAAGTAAAATGGATCTTAGGTCCCAAGTAAGGAGCCAAGTAGGAGATTTTCACAGGAGTGTCATAAAACTACACTCAAACGAAAGAAGAGAGAAAAAGACCCTTTAAAACATAGAACAGAATAGGAAAGTTGAAAAAGTATTTGTTGAAAGATTTATGTCTGAAGATGTTGGGTGAAGTCTATTTTGGTACTAAAAACTTATTTTTATTGTCTTATAGTTTTAGGCATACTTTAGCTCCATTTCTGAATTATTTTTCTTAGCAATGTCTCTTAAAGGCATAGCTTTCAGGATTTCTGTCTTTCCTCATTCTTGCTTTTACAAAGTGGTTAATGATTTGTTAGCCAAGACTTACATGCATCAAGAAAAGAAATTAATAATTTTGCAAAATGAGGTCACTTTTTTTGTGGTGTGAACCATCACAAGTTACATAATTGTTTAGCAAATCTACATTTTCTTAACCTACGTTAATATGACTAAACAGAAATGTAATTTATACTTTAATCATTTCAGATACTATCACATAAAATTATAGTTTAACTATTCTATTCAAATTTGTTAATTATGTTCATGAACTCTAGAGAGCTATTGATGCTTGGCCTCTAATATATGGAAGACAGTTCCTATGATCAGATCATTTTGGATCCATTTAATTTCTCTTGGGATCTTACTTATAAAACATAAGCTGCTTTTGTATCTTCTTAACTTTATCCTATTGTTTAAAAACAATTAAATCATCTCTCCTATATGGAATTCATTACTGTTTTCAATGTTTGTGAGTGTATGTGTGTGTTTAAGCAAGGCCTAGAGAGCAGCAGAAAATACATGCATTATAAAAACTTCAAAAATGGAAAATTCACTTTTGGACTGAGGGCAAAAAGGTAATGTTTGGAAAGTAGGCAATAAGACTTTGAGCAAGTTTTGTCTTATTTGATTTTGTTTTTAAAGTTATAAACTCTTCAAAAGAACACAAGCAATAATTTCCTTGACATCAGCTGTAGCAACATTTTTCTGGGTATGTCTTCTAAGGCAAGGGAAACAAAAGCAAAAACAAACTATTGGGACTACATCAAAATAAAAAGCTTTTGCTTTTTTGTGAAGGAAATCACTAGCAAAACAAAAGGCAATCTATTGACTGGGAGAAGATATTTGTGAATAATATATTCAATAAGGGGTTAATATCCAAAATGTATAAAGAACTTTTACAACTCAACACCAAAAAAAACCAATCTGATTTAAAAACAGGCAGAGGACTTGAATAGACATTTTTCCAATGCAAACATGTAGGTGGCCAACAGACACATGAAAAAAAATGTTCAACATCACCACTCATCAGGGAAATGCAAATCAAAACCACAATGAGAAGGGTGCCTAGGTGGCTCAGTTGGTTAAGGGACTGCCTTTGACTCAGGTCATGATCCCAGGGCCCTATGGTGGGCTTCCTGCTTAGCAGGGAGCCTTCTTCTCCCTTTGCCTCTCCTCCTGCTTGTGCTCTCCTGCTCTCTCTCTGTCAAATAAAAAATAAAATCTTTAAAGAAACACACACACACAATGAGATATTATCTTACACCTGTCTGAATAGCTAAATTCAAAAGGACAGGAAATAACAAGTGTTGGTGAGAATGTGGAGAAAAAAGAATCCTTGTGCATTGTTGAAGGGAATGTAAACTGGTACAGCTACTGTGGAAAACAGTATGGAGGTTCTCAAAATATTAAACACAGAAATACCATATAATCCAATAATTCCATTACTGGGCATTTACCCAAAGAAAAGGGAAATGCTAGTTCAAAAAGTTATAAGCATCCCTCTGTTTACTGCAATATTATTTTCAACAGCCAAGATACACACACACACATACACAATGGAATATTTGCAGCCATAAAAAGAATGAGCTCCTGCTACTTGCAACAACATGGATGGACCCAGAGGGTAGTGTGCTAAGTGAAATAAGACAGACTGAGAAAGACAAATACTATTTGATTTTACTCATATGTGGAGTCCAAAAACAAAAGAAATGAATGAATAAACAAACAGAAACCAGAGAACAAGCTGATGGTCATGAGAGGGAAAGGGGGTGAAGATAGGCAAAATGAGTAAAGGAGAGTGGAAGATACAGGCTTCTATTATGGAATGGATAAGTCTCAAGACTGAAAGGTATGGCACAGGGAACATAGCCAATGTTGTTTTAATAGTGCTGTACCATGACAGATGGGAGTTACACTTGTGGTGAATACAGCATAATGTACGAAGAAGTTGGATCACTACGTTGATTATGTTGTACACCTGAAGCTAATGTAACATTGTTTGTCAACTACAATCAAGTAAAAAACAAATTTTTTAAGAGACTCGACTTTTCTACTGTTAAATATAATTTTTGAGAGCTTGCTCAAGGAAAGTTTGGGAATGTGGAAAAACCAATCGGACAACAGCATGTACATATTATATGGTATTATTTCAAACTATACAAAAATGTTTTCATTTTTTTAGCCTTAAGATCAGACCAGAGTATATACTATTGTCTTTGAAAATCTAAGTGAAAAAAAAAGCTTAACATGTCATACCAAAAGGCAATTTGTATTCACTCTATCACTTTGTTTTTGGTTTTGTTTCTTTGTGTTTTTTTTAATTTGGTTTTATTGCAAGACCATAGTATTATAATGTCAATTTTTTCATCCGTGAAAAACATTCATCAAAAGATATGAGAATAATGGTCAAAAAAATCTCAGACATACAGGAAGACTGTGTTTTATTTCATTTTATTTTACTGTTTTATTTTGTTTTATTTTTAAAGACTGTGTTTTAGACAGAGAAAAACCAGAGCTTAATTTTTCAATTAAGTAACTTATTTTATTGACCTAAAAATTATGGCCAAATAATTATTATTTCAAACCTGTAAGTTTTGAAATAGTTTGTTTTGCCGTGTAAGCTAACCAATAGTTTCCATTTAGAGGAAGTTCAAACAAAGGTAAAATTAAATAGTATATTGTCTAGAGATAGATAATACAAAGTCAGTTTTAAAAATAGTTATTTGAAAAGCAAGAGAATGACTAACACAATAGTTAAAATATTACCCAAGATGGAAATGGAATTGGAAAAGAACCTATGGAGAATTTCTAAAGTATCTCTGATACTCTACTTTTGACTTGGGTACTGGGTACCCATTATTTGGCTTATTGTTATTATTCTTTAAGAGGTACATATATGCCCACACATCTTTATAGAAGTATATTTCATATTTTTAAAAGTAAAGGTAAAACTAACATAAAGAAATAACAAACAGCAAAATCAGTGCCCTATATTGGTGAGATGAATGGGGAATAAACAGAATAGAAAGAAATGACTTCCTCAATTTCTAGAAATGATGTTCACTATACCAGTAAAGAAATACAACCAAAGATATCTGACAGAACAGAAACAGTTGGTGTCTGGAAGTAAATAAAAGGAATTACCATCATCTCTAAAATATTTGTGAATAGGCCCCAACTGGAGAATTACAAGCTTCTGAGAAAGTGATACAGACCTGTTAAACAACTTCAAAACTTTTGATATTGCCTGAAGATTCCAGGAAGGTAAAAGACAGGATATTCCAGAAGATCAAACTATGAGCACCAGAAAGTTCAAATAGAAAATGAAAGGAAGCCAAAGTGAAAACACTCCCTATATATTTATCTATTTTGCATACAAGCTGAGTAAAGGAATAATTTATTATCAGCTGGAACTTTGATCTCCAATCTCAGTGCAGGATCCTGATAAACTAGACAGACCCACCTGGTGAATTATTTTTGCTGAGACTTATCTGAGTCCAGGGACCTAAAGCAATGGCAGAAAGAATGCTTTGTTTCATTTTGGTTTTTTTTTTGTTTTTTTTTTGTTTTTTTTAATTTATTCATTTGACAGAGAGAGAGAGATTACAAGTAGGCAGAGAGGCAGGCAGAGAGAGAGGAGAGAGGAGGAAGCAGGCTCCCTGCTGAGCAGAGAGCCCGATGTGGGCCTCGATCCCAGGACCCTGGGATCATGACCTGAGCCGAAGGCAGCGGCTTTAACCCACTGAGCCACCCAGGCGCCCTGTTTCATTTTGTTTTGTTTTATTTTGTTTTGTTTTGTTGCCTTCCCTAAGCCCACAACTGTCTTAGACTTCTGGTGAAGAAAATCCTGTCCAGAGCACACACACCATCAAGAGAACAGTTGGCACAGACAGCTCTCAGCCATTGGGAAAGTGGGAAAGCCATTCCCTTGACTGGCTTGCCCTTGACTGGACTACCACAGAGCACCGAAAGAGTCATAAAGATCCAAAGAAGAAGCCAAAGTGGGCGCCTGGGTGGCTCAGTGGGTTAAAGCCTCTGCTTTCGGCTCAGGTCATGATCTCAGGGTCCTGGGATCGAGGCCCGCATCGGGCTCTCTGCTCAGCAGGGAGCCTGCTTCCCCCTCTCTCTGCCTGCCTCTCTGCCTCCTTGTGATCTCTCTCCCTCTGTGAAATAAATAAATAAAATCTTTAAAAAAAAAAGAAGCCAAAGTAAAAGGAGATTAGTGGGGTTTCTCTGGAAAGGAACCATCACATATTCCACTCCTATTAGGCTCTGTGCTATGAGAAAGACAAAGGAAACAAAGGCAGAGTATCCACCCTTTGGGAGCCTATGTGGTTGAGAATACTGGTCAAACTAATAGTATCTACAAGAGAAGAGGAAGGTAGAAATCACAGGAGGTGGAGCTCACGCCACAGGGAACCTGGTGTATAGTGGACATTCATTCTTGTTTGCCTAGGAAAGCTGGATTTCCACCACTGTCCAGACATAATTATTAATAGCACTCCACCTCACTCAGAAAAATGTCTCTGTTTTGACAATAAATTCATCCTACTTATAAGGAAAGTCTTTTGAGGGAAGTTCAGGACAATGAAGCTGAAAAGAAACAACCGTTTCATGACCTCTTGCCTTCATCCATTTTTGATAAGCACCTCTCTTCCAGGACATGACACTCTGGCTCCTATCCAGTTCCCTCTCACTTCCTTCCTCCCCCTGCTCCCCGTTTCTCCAACAATAGAAATCACACCATCAGTATCTTCATTCCAAGTGAATGGACATCTCTAAACATTTTTGGGAGAGTGATTCAATGGGTCATAAAAATTATAGGAATCTCCAAATTATAGTATTCAAACTGGGGGTGGGGGGCAGGAGGAAGAAAGGTGGAACTGTGGGGTAAAATAAAATTGAAAATTCCTGCTCTGGGTATGTCTTCATTTTTATTTTAGTCCTCTTTTTTCCCTTATAAAATACCTGCTGCAATATGAATAGGTACTATTTTAATAGTATTAAACTTTCTGTATTCACATTTTCCCTCATGGAGTGTGATAAAGCACATCTTTAACCCAGTGACTCCCACTTCATTTGTTCATGTTTCATTTCGCCGTGTGTGCTGGTTGTTTTCATCAGCTAGATGGGGTTTTTTTTTTCTTCCTTCCTAATTTAGAGATTATCTGATTGTCCATTTACAAAATTAATGTACTGGCTACTGAAGATGACTGATAAGTTCAGTTGTCATTGTGTAGGATCGAAAATATCTGAAATGCACAGAATTTATCTCCTAGATCACAACTTTTGTTTCTTAATTTTTATTCTTATGTGATTTTCATACCAGGTTTCCAGAAGTTCCTATTTGTGTTTTTTAAAGGTGAGAACTCTACCATCTGTCTCTAAGATGATCAATTTTTCCCCTAAAATAAATATAGTACAGAACTCTTATTTTCTAATTTAAAATTTCAGTCTTATTAAGGTAGTTGATATTTTACAAACCTACCAAAGGCCAGTCTCTTGGGAGAGACATCCTTGAAGGGAGACAAACATCATGTAGTGAGCTGGACAGGAGATATTGATTCATTCAACAAACATTTATATAGTGAATAAAGGGAACTATAATAGATTATGAGTTTAGTTTTATTGCCGAAACAAAACCAATGCTATTGGAATGTCCCAATAATTCCCGGCTACTCATCTCTCCTCCCTAAAGGATTTTAGATCAACAACCCTATCCCCAAGGGGCAATAGCAGAACAGAAGTCAAAACATCAATTTATTGATAATTAATACTCTTTAGTCAAAAGCCTAATCTGGAGACCCAACTGGGACATTTTATTTTCCACTCCTACCACTATTTCTAATCTGAATTTAGGATCTGGTTGTATTAGTTGTCTTCAGACAAAGAGCGATGGTCAGGTCATAAGGGGGTTCTTGAATCCATTTAACTACCTTATTACAAAGAACAGAAGAGGAGAAAGTGAAAAGTTTTCACTTTATGGCCTTGACTTTCCTAGGAAAGAGACAGGAAGGAAATATAGATGATGTAGATGCAGATGGAGAAACAGGTATGGATGTGGCTATAGATGGAGGTTAAGTATAGAGATGTAGAGATAGAGAATAAAGATGCTATGAGTGAAGTCCTGGGTTTTACTGTCCTTTAACCCAGCCATGTAATAAAATGTAACTCTGACCAATTGATTTGCTCATTCTTCCTCCATTTTTGAAGCATGATGAATTTGAACTGAAGAATCTCCCTCCTCAAGAGGTACCAGGACATATGCTAGGTATTAGTGATATAAGATTAGTATTACAATCTTCAAATGGTTGATACTTATGAATAGAATGGCAAATGAATCAACTACTAAGCTCTTTCCAAGGCTAGAACTACACTACATGAGTCTACTATACATGCATTAAACTAATCAATAGGTCAGGAATTAGTTTTAAAATTTTGATCCATGTAATCACAGGGCTCTATGAGAACTCTGGAAATTCACTAAAATTAAATGTCCTGTTTAACTAATTTGATTCTAATAGTTTCAGAGCCCACCCAATCCCCAGACAGGGATAGACTGCATCTTCTGATCAGTGAAAAGCAATACATAAAGAAACCATGGTTTCAAGAAAACCCTGGAAATCATTCAGATTTTCATGCATTCATTTAATAAATACTGATTGAGTACCTAATATGTGTAGGCACTGGGGATGCAGCAGTGGACAAGAAAGCCAAGGACCCTTCCTCAAGGAATTTACGTGTATAGCACAGGCACATACACACACAGAGTATGCATAACTTACAAAATTATTATTTTCAAACAATCATGAATCTCTGATAAACTTCTTAGTGTGAAATAAACTTATGCCACAATTTAAAAAGCACTAGGTAGAAAGACTGCTTTAAAAATCAAACAGGGAATTCAAAAGCAAAACATAATTGTACAGACAATTATTCTCTCCAATAACATGCATGCGTGGCCTTCCACTACTCAAAACCAGGTGTCACTCATCAGTCAACACACTTTTCCCAGATGTCACCTCAGCATCCATCTCATAGCCCTATCAAAAGCTGTTACCAATCAGTGAGGTAGTCACTTGTGTGAAACCCTTGTCCTCACTGATGGAGAGCATCCACCACAAACCAAGTAGTGCATACCTACCATGTACCTCCAAGTGCAACTAACTGCTAAAAGGAGAAAATAGAACTAGAAGACGTGGACACAGAGCAGAAGTCTTGCACTCATAGTTATGGAACAAGACTTTTGTTGGTGTGGAGAGAACACAAGAGTTGAAGTTGATCTTCTTCTAGCCTAAACACTTGCCAGTTGTGTTAATTTAGGTTAGTTTTTCACATCTGTGGGGCTCAACTTCTTCATCAATAGAATATGGGAAATAATGCCTATTCTGCCTGTTTCTTATAGTTATTGTAAAGGTAAAATGAGATATTATATAAGAAAGCACTTCAAAAAGTATAAAATGACACACAGTAGATGATTATATTGCTTAACAAATGTGCTAAATCATGACACCAAAAACTAAAAATGAAACAGTAACTAATACAGCATCAAATCATCAAATGTATGAAGAACAGACTGAGATACACCAAACAATTAAACTTTGATAGGCTAATGGGGTACCTGGCTGGCTCACTCAGTAGAGCATGCAACTCTTGATCTTGGGATTGTAAGTTCAAGCCCCATGTCAGGTGTAGAGATAACTTAAAAATAAAAATCTTAAAAAAAAAAAAGAAAATTGTCAGTAGGAAAAAAAAAACATTAGAAAACCCCCACAAATAAACATAAACTTTGATGGGCCAAAACACCATATAGAAAATAAGAGACAAAGGTTGAAGGGGAAGGGAGGATAGTAACAATTTGTGACAATCAAAGATTGGTATCTTTACCATATAAAATTCTCAGAGATACGCAAGCAAACTGAAGAGGTAAGTGTCACAAGGGAAATGGGGACAAAGTCTACAAATTGACAAAGGAATAAACTGGTGTACTCAAATGAAAAATCATATTTAATCAAAGATATGGAAACAGTATTTTTCACTGAGTAAGTGGGCAAAAATCATAAAACAAGATGCTGGCAAGAATTGGAGGAAAGGGGCACTTTTGGATTCTACCAATAAGACCAATAGGAATATATATTGGCACAATGTCTGCTGAGGCTAATTTATTACTTGACATCAAAATTTTTCCTGTATATAGTATCCTTCTAAGGACTGTCCATAATACTGATTATAATGGAGGAGGAAAATGAAAATAGTTAAAATACCCACTAATTAGAGATTTACTAAGTTAAAGTGATGATTTTCCTACCAGTGTAATACTCAGCAACTAATGCAAAAAATAATAGCAATCTATCCTTATTAGTCCATATACGTAAATGTCCATCACATACCATGGCTTTGCCATTTTATCATATTTCTATATTGGTCATGTTTGAATGTGTATGTGTTTGTGTTTTCATGTGCATGTACAGAAAAAAATATGTAAATAAAAACAGCAATATTTTGTTTTACTTATTTATTTATTTATTAAGATGTTATTTTTGTGGGTATCTGGATGGCTCAGTTGGTTAAGGGCGTGCCTCTAGCTCAGGTCATGATCATGGAGTCCCAGGATCGAGCCCCACACCAGTCTCCCTGCTCAGTGGGGAGTCTGTTTCTCTGATCCTCACCTCACTTGTGCTCTCTATCTAGTTCTCTCTCTCTCTCATAGAATGTTATTTTTAAGTAATCTCTACACCCAACGTGGGGCTCAAACTCACAACCCTGAGATCAAGAGTCACATGCTCTACTAACAGAGCCAGTCAGGCGCTCCAAAAAAAGTTAGCATTTTAATGGTAATTATCTCTCTATGGTAGAAGTGGTAGAAGTTTCCTCTATATTGTTTCATATCATATGAATTTTTGCAGTGCATATATTTTATTTTACAATCAGAAAAGTGAATAGAACTTTTGAAATACAAAATGTAAGTACATGGTTTGGATTGCTAAATGAAAAATAATATTAATTTTTAATGATGTAATTTAATGGTATAGATTTTTGTGATTTAAAAACAAGTGTTGAAGCAGAGGAGCAAGATGGCAAAGGAGTAGGAGACCAATTATCATCAGGTCCCACAAATTCACCCAGATAGTTATCAAACCATTCTGAACACCTATAAATTCTACAGGAGATTGAAAAGAAGAAGAGCAGCAATTCTAAGAACAGAAAATTAACCACTTTCTGGAAGGTAGGATGAGTGGAGAAGTGAATCTGAAGTGATGGGAAGATAGACCCCAGGAAGAAGGGCTGGCTCTAGGCAAGTGAGAGAGCAGCAGAGCACAAAATCAGAACTTTTAGAAGTCGGCTCCACTTCCCAGAGGTTAAGCTGGGGGTGAAGCCCTTGCAAGGACAGTGTGGTCTCAGGACCCACGGGGACACTAAAAGACCATGGTGTCTAACCGCGACAGAGCTCCCAGGTATCAGAGAGAAGCTGAAGGGAAGGACAGAGCCAAGCTGAGAAGGTGTCCCTCAGCTCAGTGTTACCTTGGGCCATGATCCAAAGCACAGTCAGGCCACTGCTCTTTGAGCGGGGACCCCACAGGCGGCAGACCTGGAGAGAACCCCTCCTTCCTCCTCTGGGAGGAGTGGCACGGGAGCGGCTGCAGGAATCTGCTGGTTTTGGAGAGTGTAAACAGGGCCGCGCGCCAGAGATAGAAACACTTGGTCACAGACCAGATAAGCTTGGAGTGCAGCCGGAGACCAGGGAGATGAGGACTGACTGCTTTTCTCTGAGGGCGCACTGAGGAGTGAGGCCCCAAGCTCTCAGCTCCTCCAGGTCAGAGACTGGGAAGCCCCCATTTTCACTCCCATCCTTCAAAGCTGTACAGAAAGCATTCAGGGAATAAAAGCTCCTGAGAGCGAACCGGAGCTGATTACTTAGCCTGGCCCCTGGCGAGGGTGGTGCAATTCCGCCTCGGGCAAAGACACTTGAGAATCACAGCAACAGGCCCCTCTCCCAGAGGATCAGCATGAACATCCAGCCAAGAGCAAGTTCACAGATTGCTGAGAATTGTGGAACTCCAGGGCTAGGGGAAAGCAATGCAGAGAATTCATGGCTTTTTCCCCATGATCTTTTAGTCGTTCAAAGTTAAATTCTTTGAACTGAATATTTTTTTCTTACTCTTTTCTTTTAAATTTTTTCCTCTTTCCTATTTTAAACTTTTTTAACTATTACATCTTATCAACACTTTTTAATCTTTTTAATTGTCATTTTTGTAGTTATATTTTATCCCTTCATTGTACATAACCTTATTTTTTGTGTACATATAGGGTCTGTTCACTTCACCAGTCTAATAGATATAGATATAGGAAGAGAAAGAGATAGATATAGAGATAGAGTCAGAGACAGACATAAATATAGAAACAGACATAAATATAGAAACAGAAATAGATAATATAGATATAGATATGGGGTTTTGTTTTATTTTTTCTTTTTGTTTTTGTTTGTTTGTTGTTCTTTTTTGTTTGTTTGTTTTGTTTTTTATTTTTTTCCCTCTTTCTTCCACCCCAGTTTCAGGTCTCTTCTGATTAGGTTAGTATATATTTCTCTGCTGTCATTGCTACCCTTTAGTATTTTGTTCTCTCATCCATCTATTCTTATCTGCATAAAATGACAAGAGGGAAAAAAAATCAACACAAAAAAAGAACAAGAGGCAATAACCATGGCTAGGGACCTAATCAATGCGGACATTAGTAATATGACAGAACTAGAGTTCAGAATGACGATTATCAAGGTCCTGGCTGGGCTCCAAAAAAGCATGGAAGATAATAGAGAATCCCTCCCTAGAGAAATAAAAACCCTTTCTGGAGAAATAAAAGAACTAAAATCTAACGAAGTTGAAATAAAAAAAGCTACTAATGAGGTACAATAAAAAGTGGAGGCTCTTACTGCTAAGATAAATGAGGCAAAAGACAGAATTAGTGATTTAGAAGACAAAATGACCATCAACAGATGAATGGATAAAGAAGATGTGGTATATATATACAATGGAATACTATGCAGCTATCAAAAGAAACGAAATCTTGCCGTTTGCAACGACATGGATGGAACTGGAGGGTATTATGCTGAGCGAAATAAGTCAATCAGAGAAAGACAATTATCATATGATCTCTCTGATATGAGGAACTTGAGGGGCAGGGTGGGGGGTCGTGGGGGGTAGGGAGGGAAAAATAATGAAA
>LNAC01000422.1:1391926-1467264 GCA_002007465.1 Ailurus styani
CGTAGGGAGGGGAAAATAATGAAACAAGATGGGATCAGGAAGGAGAGAAACCATAAGAGACTCAATCTCACAAAACAAACTGAGGGTTACTGGGAGGTAGGAGGGTAGGTATATGATGGATGGGTATGGACATTGGGGAGGGTTTTTGCTATGGTGAGTGCTGTGAAAGGTGTAAGTCTGATGATTCCCAGACCTGTACCATGGGGAAAATAATTAAAAAATTAAAAAAAATAAAACAGAAAAAAAAACCCAAACATAAAACCACTATAATTTAAAAAAATAAAAACAAGTGTTATCACAGCACGTGCTCTTCTTAATGCCCATTGTGATGTGATGAGCACTGGGTGTTATACGCAACTGAGGAATTATTGAACACTACATCTAAAACCAATGATGTGCTGTATGTTGGCTAATTGAACTTAAATTAGGAAAATAGAAACAAGTTATACTTTTTCACAAAGAAGCAAATGAAAAGAGTAGAAAACATAACAGTCTCTGTCAAACCTAATGACTGTCATATATATGGTTTAAAAATTGGGCCCTGATAAACAATTTTTTAAAATATTTGGTTTCAAATTCAAGTTTTACATATCCTGCTTCACATCTGTGGCAAATATCTTCAGAATCCTTTTTCATTGTTGGGAAAGAGTACTTTTCATTTTCACTTTTTAAACAGAACTAATTCTTAAATTTTTTCATTTAAATTCTGGTTAGAAAAGGTTCATTTTGAAGTGCAAATGCATCTAAAGTACCTGAAACCCTTTAAATAATTATCATACATAGGTTAATTTCCACAGGAATCTTCAGCTCTGGTGACAAAATCAGCTGACATACATTATTCTTGTCACTTGAATTTTCCTTACAATAATGGAAAGATAGAGTTATTACTTAATGCTTACAAGAAGAAAAATAGTGATAAAAAGAAAATCTTGTGATGTCTTCCAATGTCCCAGTTTTTAACACTAACTAATCATGGGTGGCTTTGAAATTTGATAAGTGTATCCAACTGTCTTACTGCCATATCCACTTTTGCCTCATAAGCATCTCAAATTAACAAATCCCAAACCAATTTTTTAACCTTCCCTCCCAAAACTCTGTGGCAACTCACACTGCTCTCTATTTCAGTAAATGATTCCCCCATTCATTCAGTCGCTTAGGACAATTATGTTGGAGTCATGTTTGACTTCTCTTTCCTCTGCACTTCCAGTCCAATTCATCAGCAAATTCTGATGGCAGGGGCACTAAAATTTGTCCACATGCTGGTTGTATAGACTTAGCTACAGAGATTTCCCACCACTGCAGCCCACCCTCCCTGTGACCAACCCGCCCTATCTCTTACCTGAATCATTTCAATAGCTCCCTGCTTATCTCCCTGCTTCTACTCCTTCCTTCGCTCTCCCTAGTATATTGGCCAAGCAACATCGAGAGAAGTCCTTTTAAACCTGCATCTTATTTCTTCCTGTCCCTACTCAAAATCATCCAAGGGTTTCCCACCACATTTAAAGTAAAGTATAAAGTCTGTGGATGACAAGGTCTGACACAATTTGGCCCCTGGATAATTCTACAGATCTTCCTTCACGTACTTACCTGCAGCCACACTGACCTCCTTACTATTCTTTCAACATATTATGTGCACTTTCACCTGCGGAACTTTGTACCTGCTCTTCCCTTTACCTGGGTTATTGTATCACTTATTTCCTCACTTCCTTTAGTTCTCAGCTCAAATGTACCCTCCAAAGATGTATTCTCTGACCAATCTGCTATAATAACAGTTTCCCTCACCCCCCATGATTCTCTATCCATTTACCTGATACTGTTTTCTGCAAAGCAAATTTCACTTCATGACACTCTATAGCACTCAGTCTGAGTGTTGTTTACTGTAGATAAGCCAGCAACATAGTTTAATTTTCTATTAGCTCAGAAGTTTTGTAGATCATCCACTGACCAAGAATAAAATATTATTATGGTTTTACCAATACATTTTTCTACTGTCATATTCTTTTAAAAATGGCAGATATCTGCATATGCTAATAACATATAGTTCTGTATTTTCATATCTGTATGCTTAGGAAATGTATATAGCGTACTCTACTTTTACAGCTTATATCAAAAGAATTAAAATAAATTTTATATCAAAATAACAATGTACTATTCCAATGATCTTCCTTATAGCAGAATAAAAGTAGTTAATGAAAATAAATATATTTCAATTTCATGTCATATTTCAGTAACTGAAAATAATTACAGTATACATAGCCATATGTTTTATCCGAAATAAGTTGAGAATACTTTAAATTATCTAACAATAATTCATCAGAAGGAATATTTTAAGTGAGATAACATTTAGCACCTGCTATGTGCTCAGCTTTCTACCATTTTTTCATACAACATTTTTAATCATTGAAAAACCACACATATTAGCTATTGTTCCAATTTTACACATACTGAATTGAGATCTGGAATTTCTGACCAAAGTCATTCTGCCTGTGAATTATGTATCTACTGATAGAGCCAAGGTCTGGTTAGTGCACTTAAATCCACATGAGGGATCTCTAAGGTTGTGTTCAAGATGTAGTGTGGGGGAAGATGATGATTTCTGTTTATATTTATCTTGCTATTTTATAATATGTTGTTCTTTTGTTTTATATTGAATGCATATTTGTATAAAAATGCCTGTATTTGTATAAACACATGCATATAAAAATATGACACATGCTCAAGTTATTTTATAAATGGGACCTGAAACCCAAAAATGTTAGGAACCTCTGTTTATAATATGATACCTCACACTCTGAATGAAATATCATGTCCCTTAAATCAAATTTAAATTCATCTAGGGTTTTATTTAACCAAGAAGTGAAAAAGAATACCCAGAGACCACTATTTCTAAAGGGTTTTCCACAGTGTGTTTAGGAGAAGATGGAGTCACTCATTTACTCATTCTTCAAAAGTTGATGCTACTCAGACTCTGTGACAGGCACAGTGATAGGCAGTAGAGATCCAAAAGGGAACAGGGAAGATGTATTTCAACAAATGCTGATAGAACCTGTGGGTAGCGTTATGAGGGCAGAAGTGCAATACCTAACTGAATAGCAGCGGGGGTAAAAGAGGCATCCCAAAGGAAGGTGGTGTGTAAGCTGGCATCTGAAGGATGAGGAAGACTTAGCAAGATAAAAAGGAAGAAGAAGAGTGTTCTCTGGGAACCAGCAGTTGCCAAGCCTGGGAGAGAAAGAGCACATAGCACCAGCGAGGAATTAAAATGTGTTTAGTTTGGGAGAACAGTGGGAGGTGGGAAAGGGGGAAATGAGGCTGGAGGCAAAGATTACTGATGATTTTTCCTTCAGTCCTTCATGTATTTTGAGATTTTGAGCACCTATATTGTGGTGGGTTCTGTGCTGGTGTTGGTATTCTGCTAAATCGATATGGCTTTCCTCCCACTAAGCTTACACAACATCTTGGAATGGGAAGAATTGAGTTTGTGGAAATAGGAAGCAGGAGCACCCAATTTTAACTTAGTGGACAAGAATATAGGCAATGCTTCTTAAAGAATGGAACCTTTAAGAGGATACCTATAGAATGAATAGGAATTATCCATGGAAAGGAGAATGAAAAGAAAGAATATTCCAGACAAGAGGAACAAACCTTTTGTCAAGGTCTAGAAGTGAAAGAAAGCCTAAGGACTGGAAGGACTTCATTGTGGTTGAAGCATCAAATGTGAAACAGGACATCAGGTGAGATTGGAGAGGAGTAGGGGCAGGTCTCAGAGGGCCTCATCAGCCACATAACAGAATTTACTGTTATCTCAAGGGCAATGAAAACCATTAAGCAGGGGGGAATCATATGAACAGACTTACATTTTGGCAGGGTAATTCTCATTAAGGTATACAAAGTGGATTGAAAGTGCCCAAGACTTGGTTATAGAAAGACTGGTTAAGAGGCTGTAATAATAATATAGATGAGGGATGATGATGGTTTGGACTAGGAATATTTGGGAAAGTGTTTTATAGATTTTTCTAAAGATTTTATTTATTTATTTGACAGAGAGAGACACAGCGAGAGAGGGAACACTAACAGGGGGAGTGGGAGACAGAGAAGCAGGCTTCCCACCAAGCAGCGATCCCGATGAGGGGCCAGAACACAGTTCCCTGGGATCATGACCTGAGCTGAAGGCAGACACTTAATGACTGAGCTGCCCAGGCACCCCATGTATTATAGATTTAATTTATTTGTCTATGATTGTATATCATAAATCAAAATAATTTAAGATAAAGAACAGATAAATTTATCTATCTATCTATAAAAGCAGGCATGTATGGAGATTATATACATTATATACTATACATGAAGTATATAAATTGCATACATATTATTTTAACAATAAAATGTTAAAATGTTTTATACATATGCACACACAATAAGTGTTAAATAGTACATATCATAAGAAATTATATATATTGTAATATTATGATGATGGTGGTGGTAACTACCATTTATTGGATATTTTCAATATGTTAGACACAGAGCTGGATACTTTATCAGTAATAATTACTGATAGTAGATAATATTACTATCTCTGGTTCAAAGTTGAAGAAACAGATTTAGAGGAACTGTGATTAGTGCAAAGCTATGCAAAGTAACTGGTGGACTTGGGATCCAAATACAAGGCTGCAGGAACTCATAACCCCTCTTATTTCCACAGGTTTCCTACTTTAAAAATAAAGATAAAGTGATTGCTGTTTTCACAGCACTGAAATTAGATAACCTGAAAAACTTTCTTGCTGAGAACATTAAATACAGTGGACATTTTTTAACATCATTAAAAAAAAAGTACTGCTGTTCTGGAAAAGAAGTAAACAATGCTCAGAGGCTAAAACAAAAACAAAACAGACAGACAAAACCAGTGAAAGGGTGGCTTGAGAAGGGCAAGCAGAGCACTGACTCACTTCATCCTAAGAGTATCAACTGAATCCTGGTGAACTTGAACTTGAATTTTGATGGCCCTGGGTATGAGGCAAAGAAGACAGAGTCCAGGGCCAACTCAAGATGGGGAGTCCATTAAGGACTCCCACACTGCGAGGATGTCAATGGAATTCACTGTCAATGTAAGAGAGAACTAGAAAGACATGTACCCACTGAAGGGGATTTCAGGATAAATACTTGTTCTAACATTAGCACTGAGTCAAGGGGGAAATTCTTCCCTAGGAATTTAGAAACACAAGCTGCTATTGAAATTCATACTAGCTGCAAGATTTAAAAGAAAGTTAAAATAAAAACAAAACCTTGAGCTGAGAATTAACCTTCAAGTAGTCTTGAGTTTTCTGATGACTAAGTGGAAGCAAACAAAAATGTTCTCTGAATTTAAGCACCTTCAACTGAGGTCTTAAAATATTCCCCTAGATAAAGTTCCAGAAAATGTGAGCTCGCAGTCAAAACCAAAATACACAGGTGATATGGCACCATGAAGGAAGCAACAAAATCAATAAATGGCAGGGGAAGGGAGCTTCCCTAAGCCAGCTACCAGAAAGTTACATAGCCCTGGATCACAAAATCGGAACTTTTAGAAGTCTATTCTAGTGAGAGATGCCTGAAAGGTGCTCAGGTGGCAAAGCAGGGCAGAATCCTAGATGGGACAGTGTGGTCTCAAAATCCCAGGGTCACGTAAAGAACCTAAGAACCTAATTCTGTGCCTAAGCCTACAGAATTCCCAAGCACTGGAGCAGGGGAAACTGGATGTGGCCAGCAAGCCCATGATTGGGCTCTCAGCTCAGTTTGCCATAAACGGTGAACCTAGGCAGGATCCATTGACTGCTCTTCATGCAGGGACCTGCAAGTGGAAAACCCATGGTGACTCAGCTCCCTTCTCCGGAAGGATTGTCATGGGTGCACAGCGCAGGAGTCTGCAGAGTTTGGCACACACAAAAGTGAAGACTACTTTTCCCTGAGGGTTTACTGAAGAGAGGGGGCTGAGATCTTTCAGCTCTGGGGCTGGAGATCAGGGTGCTGCCATTTTTATTTTCATCCTCTAACGCCATGGGGAAAGCCTTCAGGGAACAAAAGCCACATAAAGCAACCCAAAGTAGCTTATACTGAGTGCTGCCCTCTGGCAAGGGGTAATGCAATTCCACCAGGCAGTCACCTGAGAATCATCATAGCAGACTCCTCCCCAGAAGACCAGCTGCAACATCAGAAGAATACCAAGTTTATGGACCACACAGAACTATAAAACTCCAGTGCTAAGGAAAAGAGTATACAGAATTCAAGGTTTTTGCTCATGATTCTTTTATCTTTCAGTTTAAAATTTTCCTTCTCCTTTTTTCTTTCCTCCTTTTCAACTAGTTTCTTATTTTATCGACTCTTTGTTTTTAAGTCTTCTTTTAATTTTCATTTTTACATATATATTTTACAGATATATTCTTCATTTTTGGCTTCCCTTCACTGTATTCAATTTTATTTTTGTATATAAATAAGTTTTGTTTTCTTTACGATTTTGGGATTTAGTGTCTTCTAACAAACAAACCAAAATACACACAGGGCCAAGTGGATCACCCTGTTGTGTCCACCTGTGAGAGTATATTCTTTTTTTTTCTTCAATTTTTTTCTTTTTCTTTTTTGTTGGGGGGGGTTCTTACCTCTTCACATTTGTCTAGTGTACATTTCCCTTCAGTCATAGCTGATATTTTTATTTTGTTTTTTCATTCATTCTTCTCTGTGCAAAATAACTAGAAGGAGGAATTCACAACAAAAGAAAGAACCAGAGGTAATACTCTCTGCCACAAACCTAATCAATATGGATATAAGTAAAATGTCAGAGCTGAAATTCAGGATAACTATTATAAAGTTACTAGCTGGGCTTTAAAAAAAGCATGAAAGACACTAGAAAATCTCTTAGTGCAGGAATAAAATCTAATCAGGCCAAAACTGGGGCACCTGGGTGGCTCAGTTGGCTAGGCATCTGTCTTCGGTTCAGGTCATGATGATCCTGGAGTCCTGGGATCAAGCCCCACATCAGGTTTCCTGCTCATTTTTTCTCTCTCTCTCACTATCCCAAATAAATAAATAAAATCTTTAAAAAAAAAAAAGCTTTAATCAAGCCAAAATTTAAAAAGCTTTAACTGAGATGCAGTCTAAAATGGATGTTCTAACAGCTAGGGTAAATGAGGCAAGAGAGTCAGTGACATAGAAGGAAAGACAATGGAAAGGAAGAAAGCTGAGGAAAAGAGAGAAAAACAACTAATGTACCATGAGGGGAGGATTTGAAAAATCGGCTCTACCATCAAGTAAAAAAATATTAGAATTATTGGGGTCCCAGAGGGAGAAGAAAGATAGAGAAGGACAGAAGGTGTATTTGAGCAAATAATAGCTGAGAACTTCCCTAATCTGGGGAAGGAAACTGGCATTCAAGTCAATGAGGTACAGAAAACACCCCTAACAACAATAAAAGTAGGTCAACATCCCAACATATAATAGTGAAGCTTGCAAATTTCAGAGATAACGAGAAAATCCTGAAAGCGGCTTGAGACAAGAACTCCTTAACCTATAAGGGTAGGAATATTAGACCGGTAGCAGACCTATCCACAGAGACCTGGCAGGCCAGAAAGTGCTGGCATGATATATTCAGGATACTAAATGAGAAAAACATGCAGCCAAGAATACTTTATCCAACAATACTGTCATTCAGAATGGAAGGAGAGATAAAGAGCTTCCAGGACAACAGAAACCAAAAGAATCTGTAATCTCTAAACCAGCCCTGCAAGAAATATTAAAGGAGATCCTTTAAGCAAAGAGAGAGCCTAAGAGTAACACAGAACAGAAAGAGACAATCTACAAAAACAGGGACTTTACAGGTAATACAATGGCACTAAATTCATATCTTTCAATAGTTACTCTGAATATAAATGGGCTAAATGTTCCAGGGTATCAGATAGGATAAAAAAGCAAGACCCATCCATATGCTGTCTACAAGAGAGTCATTTTACACCTAAAGTCACCTCCAGATTGAAAGCGAGGGGGTGGAGAACTATTTTTCATGCTAATGGACATCAAAAGAAAGTTGGGATAGCAATCCTCATATCAGAAAAAATAGATTTTAAACCAAAGACTAAGGGATGAAGAGGGACACTATATCATATTTAAAGGGACTAACCAACAAGAAGATCTAACAATTATAAATATTTATGCTCCTAACTTAGGAGCAGCCAATTATACAAACCAATTAGTAACCAAATTAAAGAAACACATTTATAAAAATACAATAATAGTAGGGGACTTCAACACCCCATTCACAGCAATGGACAGATCATCTAAGCAGAAGATCAACAAGGAAACCAGGGATTTGAATGACACGCTGGACCAGATGGACTTCACAGATATATAGAGAGCATTCCATGTTAAAGCAACAAAATACACATTCTTCTCAAGTTGCACATGCAACCTTCTCCAGAATAGATCACATCCTGGGTCACAAATAAAGTCTCAACTGGTACCAAAGACTGGGATTTTTCCCTGCATATTTCCAGATCACAATGCTTTGAAAGTTGAAGTCAGTCACAAGAGGAGATTTGGAAGGAACTCAAACACTTGGAGGTTAAAGAGCATCCTACTAAAGAATGAATGGGTCAACCAGGAAATCGGGACAGAATTCAAAAAATTCTTGGGAAAAAATGAAAATGAAGACACAGTAGTTCAAAACCTTTGGGATACAGCAAAGGAGGTCCTAAGATAGAAGTACAATACAAGCCTTTCTCAAAAATTAGTAAAGTCTCAAATACACAAGTTAAACTTGTACCTAAAGGAGCTGGAGAAAGAACAGCAAATAAAGCCTAAACCAAGGAGAAGAGAAATAATAAAGATTAAATCAGAAATCAGTGAAATTGAAACCAAAAGAGCAGAAGAACAGATCAGTGAAACTAGAAGCTGGTTCTTTGAAAGAATTAACAAGGTTGATAAACTTCTTGCTACACACATCTCCAAAGGCAAGGGAAATTGGAAAAGAAGATTCAACACTTAACCAAACAAAAGGCAAAGAGGGTAAAGATGGAAGAAAAATTAGGAAACATGGAGGATATAATGAAAAAGTCCAATATACATCTAAGGGGAGCTGAGTAAAAATCAGGGGTGGGCAATACATGAGTCACCACTAAAGAAGTCCTGCAATATCACAATAAAGTTACAAAAGAAACTTGAGAAAAGTTTTCCCAAATTGATGTCAATCTCAACAATTATAGTGCATTACCATACAAGTTAGGCGACTGAAGGCAAATTTTTAAAATTATCAATAATAAAAACAACCTTTGGCTGAGCATCCTTAGAGGAAAGACTCAATTATCTTTCTATTCTCTATAAAAAATTAAATTACATAGGTATAGTGAAAAGAGACTTTCAAAAGTATGCGGTCAAAAATGTAGGAAAAATATTACACGTGTGCATCAAGTAATCAATAACAATAGGTTATATTGTTTTTGGAGGTTTTGTGATTAGGTAGGATTTTTTTTAACTTTTGATACATTTATAATTTGTTGTAATTTCTCATTCTAAATAAATATTTGCTTTTGTACCTAACTTTGTATTTGTAATAGTGTATTCTTTTGAGGGGCAGGGGAGGGCTCTCAAAATTGTAGTCTTTGGGCTCCACAAAACCTAGATTCATCCTAAGTTTAATTTATGGTTATTTTTTACATAATAATTTATTATAAAGCTAAATATATATTTTGCATAATACCACCACAAACATCAGCAATAAATGTGCCTCTTGAAGAGTTACTTATCAATAATTTTAGGTGGCTAATTTCTAATTGAAGATAATCTTGAGATCAAGGTGCCAGTGTTAAATCTGCTGTTTATTTTTAGATACTTGGTGGAGAAAACAGTTAAGAAAAATCTATGTACTCTTATCCTGCAGAGAACACTCTTTCAATAGGGTAACAGACCAAATTAGCTTCATCACTTTCCTTCTTGTAAGAAATCGGGGAATTAGCCAGGTCACAAGTCAGTAAAACTGGGTATACTCAGATATAGTCTTAGCCAAATGGGGGGAAAAAGAATTAAGATGAAGAAGACACCAAATGCTCTAAACATGGGTAAATGACAGAGAAAATATAGATCCAATTCTCTCTTATGCAAATTGTGTGAAGTTCATGTTTATTTTCAGGTTGGTTTCTCCTCTCTCCCCCAAATTTTTATGGGTTAGACTCCTTCCGCTTTCAACTCATATATTTTCAGTGCATACAAGCCAATTTCAAGAACCTAAGAGAAAAAGCTTTAAGAAAAATTTTGCAAGAATAAATTATTTAATACAGTCCAGCGTCAAATATAAATTTTTCTGAACTCAACAGAATCTTCTACACCTCTATGGCAAGAATAAAGGAGAATGGCTAGTTGTATGTGTGTGTGTGTGTGTGTGTGTGTGTGCGTGTGTGTGTGTGTGTTTGCATTTCAGAAGTCAAAATATTCCTGAATATAGACTTAAACTGAGTAATCTCACATTCTAAACATGCTTGAACTAATAGAAAGTGAATGCAGATGAAATAGACTCATGTATCATTTATAAAAGAATTGTATCTTCTAGTATATTTATCAACAGACCAAGTACCCCAGTTCACATTAAAATTTAAAATATTGTTTCTAATAGCTAAATATTAGAATTAATTAAAATAAATAAAGCAGGACTAAAAATAACTTTTTCTGATTCATTTATTCATTCTATTAACTTTTACTAGGTGCTTACCTTTTACCAGGCTCTGGTTAACTGCTTCTTGCATTGTAGAAAGTCTTTATTTTATTAATTTTTCATTTAAATTCAATTAATTAACATATAATGTATTACTAGTTTCAGAGGTACAGGCCTGTGATTCATCAGTCTTATATAATAACCAGTGTTCATTATGTCACATGCCTTCCTTAATGTCCATCACCAGAAAGTACTTATTTTAAAAATTAAACCAGGGGTGCCTGGGTGGCTCAGTAGGTTAAGTGTCAACTCAGCTCAGGTCATGATCTCAGGGTCGTGAGATAGGGTTCTGGGTCCAGCCCAGGACTGGGCATGGAGCCTGTTTAAGATTCCTCTCTCCCTCTCCCTCTGTCCCTCTCCACCTTCTGTCTCTCTCTCTCTTAAACACAAAAACAAACAAAAATCCCATAATTTTAAAAATTAAAAAAGAGAAAAGTTTCCATTCTAATAATATTAGAAGGTGGGCATTATAATGTTGTCAAAAAATACGGACATCATGTTGATCAAAGAAAACAAATTTCTTTCTTTCACAGTACTGATAGAATGGTGGGGAAAGGTTTTGTATGTTAGTTTTTGTACATTAAGTGATCCTTCTATTCTCTCAGTTCTCCACTGATAAAAGAGTAAAATATCATTAAATTGTGATTTTGAGAGTCAAATGCTAAACAGTGTGGGGATCATGCATTGGTACAACTGAAATTTGTACCAATTTGAAACTGGTAAAACTGAAATTGAGGTCCTGCCCATATCCCCTGGTACTCATTGTTTTCATACAGGTCAAAGGTGCCCAAGTGCAAGCACCAGTAATTCTTCACCTAAGGGCATTTTGAAGGTGATCTGGGATGGTCTGGAGTGCTAGGGAGTCAATGCCCTGAGAGACAGACTTCAGTGACAGCTGAGAGTTAAAGAATAATGCTTCAGCTCCCTTGCTCCTTGGGTTAGATCATTCTGAGGGATTCCATTCACACACCATCTTGCAGAAATCCCACAGGGATTAGGTGCTGGTTGTCCATTGAGGTTAATGCTCATTAATGTACTCTGAATAAGCATCTTTCCCTTTCCAGTCCCACTCATAGTTTGTGTTTCCTAGGACCACATGTCTCAAAGAAACCACTTTTACTTAATTCCTTGCATTAGGATCGCCCTCTGAGGAAACACAGCTGAAAACAATCCCAAATGAGTATCTTTGTCTTCTGTTTCATGAATAGGAATATTAGTCTCTAAATAAAATCGCTCTGTAAGGCCAGGAAAAGTGATTATATCAATTTGTTTTGTAAGTATATTCTTTTACTAAACAATCATTACTTGAATTTTCTGGGCAAGATTACTATTTAAGAATGATTTGTGATAAATTTTCCACAATTATCATTGCAAAAAAATTTCTTCATGGACAAAAGTATATATCTGAAATATTACCAAGTTGACATTTTTACAATTTAACATAAAGTATAAGCATGCTCTGAGTATATATTAAATAGGTGAACTTTTTATTTTGCTCCTGGCTACAAGCTGAGTCAGGTCTTAACACAGCTTGGAAAGAGAAGTATAAGCTCAGAGAAAACAACAACAAAAATAAAAACACACACCAAAAGCCAGCACATCGAAGGAATTGCAGAACTTACAAATATTTCCTGTCAGAAACTAGGGAAACATGTGAAGTTGATTTTCACAATGCAGAGTGGGATAGGAAGTACAGAATATAGGATTAGAAAGGGGAGAATTTACCAACAAGGGGCACTAACCCTTGACTCAAGATTCAATACTTTGGCAAGTACACATGGAAGACTTCAGTATGGTTTGATAGGGAAGTTCTTTGAAGTGCATACGTGTTTATGGCCACAGTAAATGAAATAGGATTCATAGGACATCTTTGGCATAGTATTGGAGAGGAGAGTACAAAGCTCACGGAGGTAGAAATATTAAAACTGATTTATTGTATATGGTTTGATAGCCTCCATTTAAATCTTTTCCAAGACAGGGCCTTTTAGGACATTCTTTTCACAAAGACAGTTACTAAAATCATTTGAAAAGGGCAGCAGTATCCTTGAGAAATTCTGTTCTAGATTGTCTTATGTAATTTGGAGATGATCGTGTAGATGCTACATGGATCTGGATTCCTTAATGGGGATGATAGGATCCTGGAATGCAGGGGGGGAAATGGCAGCCCTTAACTGTCAGAGGCAAGATGGACATAATTGCAGCGGGTAGCAAGACTAGAATGGCAACGAAAGTGTTTGGCCTCCTGGGATCTATGATGATGGCTGATAGATCATGACCATACTTCTTTTGGGCCATCATATATTGGAATAGGGGAGATGAATACAATTGATATAACTAGATTAGTTCCAGACTATGAGCTCCTCTATTAAATAGTAAGCTCTGGATGGTCAATTACTGGGTCTTCCTCCTTTGTGTCTCCTCTATATAAATATGTCATTGAATCAATTAGAAAACAATATAAGACTAAAGTGCCAAAATAAGTAGTATATAATAAATTCCAATGAAACCTAGATAAGGAATATGTTCGCATTTCTGGCACTGATTATAGGAAACTTGTCATTGTCCTCTTGTCACAATATTACAGTAATATGGAGACAGGGCTTCAAAATAAATAAGAACAACTTCAAAACAGCTCACTAAACTTCTGATTATTTTATAGTTACTCGATGTCCCTTAGAGTCATTTAACATTGATTTAAGTTTCAGTATTTCTCGTCGCTCCCCAAACTCATATTTTCTCTATTTGGAAGATATTTCATGCAGGTATACTCCAAGAAAATTACTTGTCTTTCTTTCATATATTAATATGGACTTTGTCCAGATGGCTATATTCTGGGAAATTGGTAGTATTATTTGAAATATATGAATCTTTTAGTCTCTTTTTCATTTGCAGTTCCAGCTATTCAGTTCATCATAGATTACATTGCTTTACAAAAAAAAAAAGCATTACAGTCTGTTTGTTTTGAAAAACTATGAATATTTCTTTATGGGTAGGCATCTAGACCTTTCTGCCTCTTCCATCTTCTTCAGTTCAGTTCTTTTAATATTTTCTGAATGTCAAAATGGAAAATAAATAAAAACAATTTGATTTCTATTAAAATAGACTTATACAATATCTTTCCTCCCCAAAAAAGGATTTAAAGGGTTTTGCTTAAAAAATAAGAGAAAGAAGCATAAAATAAAAATTATAATTATAGAAACAGAAATGGGAAGTGAGGATTGAGGAGGGTAAGTGGAGCAGAGAGCCAACAGAGTTAAGTGAACTTAGGTATAATTTTCCTGTCAGCCAAAACAAAAAGGGATATCTTATCTGTTATAACTTACAAAGTCAGCAAAGAGGAAACATACAAATTCTTCAAGATATAAATATAGTGATAGATCCAACAAATCAAATAATTTTCCAAACTACCTAAAGGTAGAATACCTTACCATTGCTTTAACTCAACAACTACTTGTAAGCATCTGATATGTGCAAGGATTTACACTAGGCATTGCACAGAATATCAAGATGCAAAACTTTCTATTTCCTGCCTATAGTATATGTATCCTCCAGCTGAACAAACAAAATGTGTACATATAAGGGAAACTGACAATTCAAGCCTATGTATTTTAAAGGTGAAATGAACTGTGAAGCCATTTAGAGGCTGAAGGGGTGGGAAGAAGGAGAGCCTGTTCAGGCTTGAGGTAACCACAAGACAAGCAGTTTTTTTTTTTTTTAAGACAAGCAGTTCTAAGAACATTTGGCCTGGGATTTGGGCACAAAGAGCAGAATGTTCTTGGACAACCCAAGATAATAGATGAAGTCAGAATCCAGGGTATCAGGGCAAACTGAATGACCTGAGTTTTCGTATCAAAGACAACTGACCAGATTTAGCTTTCAGAGATACCAGCCAGGTAAAAGACACAGTGGAGTAAAATCCAAAAATGCATCCACTACTACAGTTGCAATCTTCAAGTCAGCTATCTAGAAACAAGTGAAGAATGAGGTTCCATCCCAAAGGCTTGAAGCCTTGCCTGCTTTCAAATAGATTCCTTGGAGTGAGTGATTGAGGAGCAGGAATGGGGCTTACCCAAGTGAAGCAGTGCTCCCCAAGGGCTAGTATATGCTCAGAAAACCAACTCTGGGAGTCATGTTCTGAGAACCAGGAACCCTCAAACCAATTCCAAAGCATTTGGAGAATAGCAGAGGATAACAAAGTGTCTGAAAATCATTGCATGTGAGGACTTATTAAAATAATCAAGCATCTGGGATCCTGGGTGGCTCAGTGGGCTGAGCGGTCAACTCCTGATTTCAGGCTCAGGTCATGATTTCAGAGTCCTGAAATCAAGCCCTACATCAGGCTTCATGCTTAGCAGGGAATCTGCTTGGGATTCTCTCTCCCCCTCCTCCCCCTACATCTTAAATGTAAAGAATCTAAAAGGAGTATAATAATTATCTTCAGATGTTTTAAAGCGCTGTCATGTACATCTGTACATATAAATTATTTCATGCTACATTTGGATATTATTTCATGGTTTTTAAGCATTAAATATGTATCTCAATTCAAATCTTTATTAACTGAATGAATGGTCTACTTTTTTCAATTGCAAGAGCTGGAAGTTAGATGACCCTCTATCAGGAATGTTATAGATGATATTCTAGCATTGATATAGTGATTATGCAGGAGCACCACTTACAGGTATCTCCAGGTCTATGGGGTCTTTTAGTTCCAACACTACCTCCTTTCCAACTAAGGAAAATCTTGATCTTTCTTAATGCACCAACTTCTCATCATAGATCTGACAGTACTTCACACTGTCAGGAAAAGAATGTGTTTCATTAGCACATCTTGGGTCCTTCTGGCTTGATTCCTCCTAATAGCAGAAAACCAAGGCTAAAGCAGGTCAGATTATTTGTACAATGTCTCCAGGTTAATGAATGGCATAGCTGCAATTTCAGCACTCCAAAGGCTCATCGATTCTCTTTCTATTCTGTTGCTCTGCTTCCCTTGCAAGAGGAGGAACCCCTGAAAGATGTGTTTGGTAAGGCAAGTGCAAGGTCAGAAAGCATATCTTTGTTAAAGAAGCATAGCCAAACCAATCACCATTTTGAAAATATTCATCAAAGAATGTTCAGACCTCTCATTTCCTACTTGCCCTGTCCCTGTGTAGACAAGCAGAGTCACCTCTAAAACTGAATGCATAGGTCCTAAGACAAGACAATCCATCAGGGTGGAAGAAAAAAACATTAAAATCTCTATCTATATTAATCCTAATGCAACCTGTCTGTCACTTTTTTGCATACATTATGTATATACATATAATGCATTGTAAAAAACATATCCATAAAATGTATACATTAATATTATACACATATTGAAGATACATGTTCAATAAGCAATCAGAAAATTTTATAGACCATTGCTTTAAAATAAGCCATAAATGAGATGCAAAAAATCATCTAAAATGTTCACTGCATTCCTGAGTTGCTGTATTCAAATACTTTTACTCTGCATTATATAAAACAGAAGAAAATACATACCCCTTATAATCATTTTTGACTAGCTACTCTCAAGGAGGCCCAAGGAGCAAAATACATCAAGGATTTTCCCCAAAGCTCAGAACTGTGAAGCAAAAGGTGGGAATCACAGGCAATGGCTCCATTTCCACAGCACAGACAAGTCTTGCTGTTAGGGTTGAGCCACTGGCTGAAGTAAAATAATCAGGTAGTTTGTATCTCCCCAAAGCACAAACAGCAGGTTGCAATTCCTTAAGATTAGCCATCTATTTTGAAACTAGAGAACCACCTTCACCTCCTGAACTGCATCCACAGAGCAGCAGGAAACTGTTCATTAGTCAGTATTTTTGTCACTCCTCAGAAAACATAAAGGATGTGTCTGAGCAAAAATGAACTGAAAATATATGTTAACATAAATTTTCTCATAAGAATTCATGGCAAAATATTACCTCACTCAGCCCTTGTTCCCACTGCATTTTATTGGAAGAATTCTAATATGAATAATGGCAGAGAGTCACCAGTTCTTCCAAGTAATGCTGCACAGCTGGGGAGAATGTAAGTCACCTAGATCTCACCCTCTCCACATCCCCGCATCCATGCCTCCCTGCCCCACCCCACCCCCGCCTCCAACAAAGGTCTGCAACCTAACCCAGTTCGATCCCACTTCATGTGTCCTGCTTAAGACTACTTAGAAATTGTTTCTGAATGAGGTCCCTTGGCAGTTCAGTCAGTTAAGTGTCCAACTCTTGATTTTGGCTCAGGTCCTGATCTCAGGGTCTTGGGATCAAGCCCTTCAGCAGGCTCTGAACATAGTGGCAAGTCTGCTGAAGATTATCTCTCCCTCTGCCTCTCCCCCTTCTTGC
This sequence comes from Ailurus styani, assembly GCA_002007465.1. NCBI lineage: Eukaryota > Metazoa > Chordata > Mammalia > Carnivora > Ailuridae > Ailurus > Ailurus styani. The sequence goes on from LNAC01000422.1 coordinate 1,409,012, forward strand.
ACTCTCCTTCTCTCTCTCAAATAAATAAATAAATCTTTTTTTAAAAATGGTTTCTGAAAAGACATTTTTCAGCTTCTTGAGACCAGAACTTTAACATCAACTAAAAGAACTTCCTCACATGATATAAAGCCAGTAAAGTAACAAGATGAACAAGATCAGAGTTCAAACTAGATATTAGGGACAAGAGAAACAGCATGGGTGAAAGGGGGTGTCACATTCTATCTCTCAAAAACAAATCAGGATGATGTGTCAACAGAACCCAATACGGATAGTTTACCAAAAAAGCAAATTTTAAAAGAATTTCAAATATCCCAGCAGGTCAGAAAACCAGTTTTAAAGGCTATGCTTCCTGGCATGATGTCCCCATTTTACCATGAATCTGCTACAGTCAGCATCACTGGGCAGAGACCCCAAAGTTTACACCACTGATGCATCCATTCTGCTGCCTCTGGGAAATGGCTGCCCCTTCTCCCACACTCACCAAGCTGTGTGCCTCACAACACCTTCTTCTTAATGCCATTAGTTTCTGAATTGAAATCCTTCATGATGAACTTCATTGATGGAGGTTAGGTCTCATACCTGTGCTTTGTGTACAGAGGAAAATGGAAAGACCAGTATATGATTTTCACCTTTGGGACATAGACCCATTGTAAGGTGGAGAATTTCCCAAACATTAACGGTGTTCAAAGTTGCATAAGGCTATAGAGTTTCAAATATATATCACACTAGGAAAAAAATATAGCACCCCACTACCTGGTACTGCCTAACATCTGTGATATGACCTATGGAGACATGGTTTTCCACATGGTCAGACCAAGCCTGTGAAAACACCTGGTCAAGAGCCTAAGCTTAGGTACAGGATCAGAGCAAAGCTTATCCAATGTTGCAAAATGGGTAGATTCTGATAAGCAGATATCTTGATTTAATAAACTGCAATTTCTTCCCTCAAGTTAAGACAAGCTTGTGGTGATACAATTTTTCCTCATTGCATAAATAAATATCAGGCTACACATATGTAAGGATAAAGAAAAAGTTAATGGTTCTACATTAGATTCAACAAGCAAACAGTCTGATATTTGTTGGGTGAAAAACTATTATGTCTTTCAGATATATTCCAAGGATTTTTGGTTTTATTATGGCAAAATAGATATTTCTGTCCCCTTCTTCTCTGAGAAATTCTCTGAAAATAGCATGAAGTACTAAGAATCAAAACACAAACTTCATCTCTGGTAAAACCAGGAGACAGCTAAACCACAATAAATGAAAACCAACAGCAAATGGAAAAGAGTGGCAAATAGCTGAGGGTAGAAGAGGGTGAAACATGAGTGCCCATATACTTGTAACCCTAATGATAAACAATGCTCTTCACCCACAGAAAGCCTGGGAAAGGCTCATGATTCATAAGCATCATGTACAATACAAGGCAGTGGTGAAGTGTTGTGGTGAAAATTCAAAAAGTGGCTGAGGTTTATGTAAGGAACAGTTGGACTGTCTCCCTTCCCCAACCCAGAATAAGTTAGAGAAAAAGAACAATCACAAAAGAAAGGAACATTCTTAGAACTTAAAAATACAACAGTTAAAATAAATAACTCAGTGGAATAGTTTGAAGGTAAAGCCAAGGGATCTCATAAAATGAAATGAGAGAACCAAATGCTGAACAAAAGCAGAAGAGATAAGGGGACTAGAAGATGAGCTCAAGAGGTCCAAAACTCTACTAATAGAAATTCCAGAGAAAAAACAGTAAGAACGAGGAGGTATTGTCAAAGAAAGACAACCGGAAATTTTCACTTAACTGAATACAGAAGCCCCCAGATTTAAAGGACCCACCCACTATCTAGTTCATTGAATAAAAACAGGCCCAACACCAAGCCACATCATTTTGAAATGTGAAATAATGAAATCATAAAAGCTTCCGGAGAGGAAAAAATAGATCACATACAAAAAAAATCAGAGAAAGAATGACCACTTGTTGACAATCTTTGAAGAAAGCAATGAAATAAATTCTTCAAATATCAGAAGGAAAATTATTTTAAGTCCTAAATTATACCCCCAATCAAATTGTAAATTAGATGTGAAATACATTTTCACACATGCAAAGTCTCATAAATTTATTTCCCATGCACTTTTCTCAAAAACCGCTGAAGGATGGGGATCTACTGAAATAAATGAGAAAAAAAAATCAAGAAAGGAAAAGACACAAGATATAGGAAGAAGGGAATCCAACAAAGACACTCAAAGAGAAATCCGAGGATATCAAGTATGAAGCAGACTAGAGAACACCATCCAGACAGAAGCAGAAAATTGAAAATCTCCAACAGGGACATCTTCAAGGGAAAACAAGAATCTGATTATTGACCTGATTCATTTGAAACATGGAAAATTACACTGTGTGGCTGTGGAAAATTATGAAAATATTCAGCAATAGGTGCAAAACAAATTTAACATGAAAAAATGAGGCAATGATTAACTCCAGGAAAACGAATGTTTCTTCAAGCAAGGAAATGCTACTTAGCTCAACAGTGAACAATTTTTGCATAGTCACAAAAATGTAAACTTTGAAACTTGGCTACCCCAAGTTGTGATATAACTATATTGGAGAGATGGAGTGGGAAGACTCTGCTGTATGTAAAGGGTGGGGTGACTGGCTGGCAGATCTATGTAAGGGACTAAGTCCTAATCTTTCATAGTCAAAAGTTATAAAATAATGTCTAAAATTGGCAAATCAAGAGATAGTGTAAAAAAATATGAAGATAAATGCAAAGGAAGCTAGTAAAAGACTACAAAGAATTTAACTTTGGAGACTTGGCCAGAGGTGAGGAACTAAGGGGAAGGATTACTATGTTTCATAAGCCTTGTAGCATTTTCACTATTTGATTATTTTTTATATTTCTTGGATCAAAATCTAAATAATTTCAGGAGAAGATATCCCCAAAGCTAGAGCTACCACAGCCTTACAACCCTGAACCATTGGAAAGGCAGCTTAAATAGCAACAAGGCATTTCATAAGAGGCTCGCAGGGCCAACTCAAATCTCTCATCCCAACCCAGTTTCACCCCTGTCCTGGGTATTCTTCTTGGAAGAATATGTGGCTTAGCCTCATGCAGATTCCCATTATAAACCCTGCTGTCTGCCTGGGCAATCACATAGAGGTAAGGATTGAACCTGGTGCACTGTTACATGCTCCTACCACCGTTGCCCAGTTGCAGTTTCCAGTGTCACTGGGAGACACTGAATGCTAAGGAACATGATTGTGGGAGGCCATATGTCAAAATCTGTGTGGGGGAAAAATATCTGTGTGGATACTCTCAGACTTAAAGGGAGGAAATAGTCATCTTAGGGAAATCCAATCAAAATGCCTAGCAGCATATTCTTTTCTCAAAACTTTTTAGGAATAACTAAAATTTTGTGTGCTAGCCTTCTCCATAATGGCTTAAAGGCTCTTCCCAGGGTCTTTAGAAAGCATCTGGTCTCCTGGTCTGCCTATCTCAATAACTCTCAAAAAGAGTTAAATTACAGGCAAGGAAGCACAGTCTGATCTCCACAATGAAAGGCAACTAGAAGTTTTTGGTTATCTTATTCAAATTAAATCAGAAGTTCAGGTGATTTTTTGTTTGTTATTGAACTTAATATCATGCAAATAGGAGCACATTGCCCAGCACACTTCTACCAAGGCCTGCTGGAAACAGGAACAGCAGCAGATAGGAGGGTGGGCCCATGATCTGCCGCTTCCTATGTCAGCACAAGAGCTCTAGAAGGGTTGGCTTCAGAGCCTGGGAAAGGATCAGCTCGTGGTGAGCCAGGTCCTTACACTAAATGAATAGAGAAGTACCAGCCCTCCTCTGATATGATCAGGGCTGGGATAAAATGAAGATGTATTTTGGCCATATAATATAACATCAGCTCCAGTCTTACTTGCTAGCTTGGCACTGGCTCAGTACTGGGGCGGAGAACAAATCCCACTCCAGTCATGATCAAGGGTCTGCGGGCCAAACCTGTAGGTTACAGCCATCTGATGTACCAAGCTGGTGACAGAATTTATCAGTGTTAGGGAAGCGCTCTTCTCCCTCATTTTTTCTTGCTTCTATCCTCATGCAGAGATCTAGGTCTTGCAGTTGACCTGCATTGATTTATTTCTGGTTCATAGCTGATCCGTGGAACTTTGCTGGGGCACAGTCATTCTTTAGAAGTCTGTGGGGGGGGGGGCTTCAGTTTTAGATGTATTTGCCCTTACTTCTCATTTACTAGGTTAATTTATTCACTCCACAATGTTTAAGTACTTTAAACGTGAATATAGAGATGAAAACCGTATTACACTGTTTTCGATGAGTTCTCATTCTTGGGGGGTGGGGTAAGGCAGGCTTTAAACCATAAGGTATATGTGTAGGTAAATGTGTGTCTAACAGAACAATGTGTAGGATAACTAGAGTCAGAGGAGAGGTAAAGAACCTGGGTGGAGAGGGGTCGGAGAAGACTTGCTGAACTGTTGAAGTGTTCAAAACTAAATCAAAAGAATTCTAGAGAGAAGGGACAGAATATGAAAAGGCAGAAAAGAGGTTATGGCCAATTTAAAGATGTGAGAGTAATTTGGGTTGTCCAGAACATGGCACACTGCTGGGAGAGACAAGATTTAGAGCAAGACAAGCTTTTGTATACAATGCCAAGAATTTGGGCTTTATCCAATTGGAAACAAGGAGTCAAGTAGTTAAGAAAATCAGAATTGCATTTCCAGAATTTCAGATTACTCAAACATCAACATGAAGATCAGCATTAGTAAGGGATAGAAGGAGAGATGGGGCTGCAATCAGGGAGCTGCATTAGGAGGCAGGGCGGGAGATAAAGACAGAGTCTGAGGTAATGACAGTGTGGGCAGGGACGACAGAGAGACTTCAGAGTACATCCAGGATGGGACTATTTCTTGTCCCCTCCACTGCTACCACCTGGGCCAACCTGCTACCATCTCTTGACTGGATTCTCATGAAAGCCTCCTACTGGTCTCCCCATTTTCCCCCCACTTCCCCTTTATACCAATCCCACTCAGCAACCAGAATGACTCTGCTAGCACTTAGATGTGATGATGTAACTCCCCTGTTCAAATCATTTAATGGTCTCTACTCACAAACCAAAGCCCTTGCAATGGCCTACAAAGCCACATAGCCTTGTCCCCCTCTATGGGTCTATGACCTCTATAACTTCTTTTCCTACTACTCCTAAACACACCAGGCACTTCTTGACAATTTTTCCCTTGTTGGTCCCTTTATCTGGACTGCTCTTCCCCCAAATATTTCTTCCCTTATCTTCTTCAAACCTTTACTCAAATACCACCTTCCGAGCACCCTATAGAAAACTGCAACCCCAATACTCTTTACTTTCTTTCCCTCTTTAATTTTTTATGACTCTATTATCTACAAATATACTACATAACATATTACTTGTTTGTTTTTCATCTGTGCCCCACCCCTCAGCCCTGGACTATAAACTTCTGTGGGTAGGGGTTTTTGTCTGGTTGTGGCCATTACAATATATCCCCAGTACCTAGAATGGCACCTGGGGCATATTAGGTGCTCCATAGATATTTACTAAATGGACAAACATCTAGGAAATAAAATTAGTGGGACTTGATGATTGATTAAACATGAGAATTAGAAAAAGGAAAGACTCTAGGATGCTTTATAGGTTTCCAGAGTGTATGACTGGGCAGATGGTGATACCATTCAGTAAGAGAGAAATCAGAGGGAAATGTAATTAGTTTTACTTTTGGCAGATTGACATGGAGGTGCATGTGGACCATTTGTGCTCGCTATCTATTTATTGTCTCTGAGTCCCCACATCCACCCTTCTTTGCTTGTTTACTAGAGCCTGACCCTATAGACATTGCTCCTTTGCCAGCTGGCTTGATGTTAGAGCCCTGGAGAGACACTGCAAGGCAACAGGAAGGACTCCCTTCCTATTGCCAATTGGCTTTTGAGTATGGCAACCAGTACATCAGCAGGTAGAAGTTGCAGGGGTGTTCATCTCAGAAACTCTTCTCGGACCAGATCCTGCCCTGTGCCCTCTGGCAAGTTTTTCTCTAGAGGACAGCTCTTCAAAACTCTTACCTTCTTATATTTTCACTCTTCCACAGCCCTAAAGGTACCAGTTGCTTTCTGTATTTACTGTTTCATACCTGTAGGGTCTACTTCTATTGCACCTTTTACTAGTTAACACTTCTTCATAGTAAATGTTCTCTATTTAAAGTACTTGTATATTTTCTCTCTCCTAATTGGACCCTCCTCCGTACAACATTCAAGTCGAGATGGATGCTAAGGAGCTGTGAATGTAACTTTCAAGAGAGATTTAAAAATAAGAGATTCACATTTGGAAGTCTCCAGAATATTGTTGGTGTTTAAATCAAAGACTGGAGGATTTATCATGTTTTATTAATCATAAAAACATAAGGGGGCTAAAAAGAAACTCCACAACAACAAAAGCAAAGAAACAAAAATAAACCATAGGGGGATAGGGAGAGAGCCTTGGGACATCATCATTTAGGGGGACAGGACAGAGCAAAAACTGGAAATTGTGGGAGTGGGAAAACTAAGGTGGGGGAATGAGAAGATGCTGAGAAGGATTTGTCCTAAAGGTAAAAAGAAAGCCAGGAGTAACTAGAGGCAGAGAGAATTTCGAAGAAGGTTTGTTCAATAACACAAATGCTACAGGAAACTCAATTAGATTAACTGGAAACTTAAAATGAAGTTAGGAGCAATCTTTTCAAGAACAATTTTAATACTGTGGTTTGAGAAGTCAGTAAGAAGACAGGAAGCAGGCATGACAAATGTAAGCCGCTCTTTTGCTAAACTTGAAAGATTAGGCTGCTACAGAGGTGGCTTGCTGGCACAGTGGCTCCACAAAATCATCATTGTCAGAGAGCCCATCTAGCTTTCTGTTTCCTTGTCCTTTGAATGTTTTCTAAGTCATGGTTATAACATGGCTGCTGAAGCCAAAGATTTCACATTCACAGTCCAGGAAGGAAGCAGTAAAAGAAGAAGAAGAAGAGCACCGATACTTCAGCTTTGCTTTGTTAGAAAAAAATTATAGGGCGCCTGGGTGGCTCAGTGGGTTAAAGCCTCTGCTTTCGGCTCAGGTCATGATCTCAGCGTCCTGGGATCGAGGCCACATCGGGCTCCCTGCTCAGCGGGGAGCCTGCTTCCTCCTCTCCCTGTCTCTCTGCCTGCCTCTCTGCCCCCTTGTAATCTCTCTCTCTGTGTCAAATGAATAAAAAATCTTAAAAAAAAAAGAAAAAAGAAAAAAATTATAGCACTTGGCTACCTCTAGCCATAAGAGAGGTTGAAAAAATCAAGTTTTTACCTCTTATTACCTGTATCATAGCATCAGACAAGAGAGAGAGGAGTTGAAAGTAGAGACTGGGACAGCCACCTTTGAGGGTCTATCAGAGTCCTAACTAAGCAAGAAAAGGAGAAAGTTTAGTTTCATGTCTGAAGGGAACTAAAATAAGAAATCACAAAGGAAACCCATGTGAATTTGCCTCTGGATGGCAAGGAAGAAAAAGCTGAGATTGGGAGTTTTAAATTTATAGGGGTACCCATCCACGACTTGGGGACAATTTTAACAGAAAATTATATTGGGGCACCTGGGTGGCTCAGTGGGTTAAAGCCTCTGCCTTTGACTCAGGTCATGATCTCAGGGTCCTGGGATCGAGTCCCGAATTGGGCTCTCTGCTCAGCAGGGAGCCTGCTTCCCCCTCTCTCTCTGCCTGCCTCTCTGCCTACTTGTGACCTCTCTCTCTGTGTCAAATAAATAAATAAAAATCTTAAAAAAAAAAGCTAGGTTAAAAAAAAAGAAAATTATAGCAATAAGATGATTAATTCCATCAGAGTGGAAAGGTTTGTAGAGTAGGTGGTAAGGGAGTCACAGATATGAACAAAACTGTATGGTGAGGGACCATGGGCTCTTTCTAAAGAAGAAAAGGAAGCCAGAATGGGGCTGATAATTTGGGAGTTAAAGGAGTGATATAGAGGGCGCCTGGGTGGCTCAGTGGGTTAAGCCTCTGCCTTCGGCTCAGGTCATGATCTCGGGGTCCTGGGATCGAGGCCCACATCGGGCTCCCAGCTCGGCGGGGAGCCTGCTTCCTCCTCTCTTTCTCTGCCTGCCTCTCTGCCTACTTGTGATCTCTCTCTGTGTGTCAAATAAATAAATAAAATCTTTAAAAAAAAAAAAAGGAGTGACATAGAGACCAGAGGACTTGATGGGGTCAGTAAGGGACAGAAAAACCTGGAAGGGTAAGAGTTTGTGGACAGAAAATAAATGGGGACTTGAGATGTAGAGCCAGGGAAGTACTGAATGATGACAGAAGGATTGAAGTCAAGTGCAGATGACTCTGGTATTAAGTTAAGGACACATGAGGGTGCATATCAAAATGACCATCTGCATGAGCACTGCCCAGGTTTATGCAAGACACAGCATATTGCGTCAAGTACCAAACTGGTAGATGTTTTTGGGATGTGTGGCCAGGACATGAATGGATAACAGACCAGAAAGGGGTGAAGAGCCATATATGTAGACTGCATCTCATGAAAGGAGACTTTATCCAAAGATGGCGAATCTTACTAAAGTTATGAAAGACCAATAATGAAATGTGGCTAAAATTTTAACCGTACTAAAGAAAAATGTTAAAATATGTCTATAAAAATCTCTCTCAGGGCCCATTTATGTCTCTTTTGTATTTCCAATCATCTAAATGCTCCTTGTACAAACATAAAATCAATTCTCCATTATTCATTCATTTATCAAGTATATTTGAGCCTCTACTGCATAGAAAACACTATAGCAGGACAAGACTCAAGGGGAAAGAGACACTGGACTGGACTTTCAGAGGCCTGGGGTTGGAATTGGCCTGCTTTTACTGATTGGCATGGTTTGTGTATATTTCAGTTTCTTTGGGCCTCAGTTTATACTTCGTGTAAATTGAGCTGTTTTAAGTTAAATTAATTATCTTTCAGGTCCTTCCACCCTAACATTCTTTTCTGATGTTTGTTTTCTATCTATCCATTACACTATTATCAGTCTCCCACTGCTCAGGTAAATCATTAGAGGGTGAACAATAAAAAAACAAAGGTATGAGAAGTCAAGGGCAAAGTTTTGTTTTAATTAACAGCTCTAGGAGATAACACTGGCTAAACTTAATTGTCTTGCATTAAACCAACTCATAAACTTTAGGGTTTAGTATAAAACATAGTCAGACATACCCATAGGGTTTACTTAGCTCTTTTATGTGTCTGACCCCCCTGACTAGTTGACCTGAACTTCATTCACCATCCCACCATAGTTACTACAGTGGTGCAATAGTGGCTATTTAATAAATCCTGTGGACTGGTGAGAGTTGCTTATATATGTTGTTTAAATTAGGGAAACATTCTTTGCAGCGTAAATTTGATGGTGAAGATACAAAATGGTTTCAATTATAATTCCATGTTCACATGTTCATCACTCAATGAAAAAAATGTCTTTGGGGTTGAAACTTTCCATTCCATGTTCTATCTCCACCCAACTATAATTATTTTTTCTCCTCTGGAAAATTTGAGGAAATCCGTATGATCACTTATGAATGTGGAAAAATGCATTCTTTCAAATGTTTAATTAAATAAAAGGATCGACAATTGCAAAATCTTTAATATAAACCTACCATACATATTTATAAAAACCAAAATATAAATATAGCAGGCCTCAAAAAGGAGATCACATATTTACCCATTTGGAGAAAATCATAATTTTGGATGCTTGCTAATTTGAAGCTTAGAAAAAGCTGGATTATACAAACAGAATAGTAATTTTCTTGTTAAAAGTGGTACATTCAGGGTGTCTGGGTGGCTCAGTTGGTTAAGTGACTGCCTTTGGCTCAGGTCATGATTCCAGGGTCTTAGGATCAAGCCCCGCATTGCACTCCCTGCAGAGAGCCTGCTTCTCTCTCTCCCTCTGCCTGCCACTCTGCTTACTTGTGCTATCTCTCTGTCAAATAAATAAATAAAATCTTTAATAAATAAATAAATAAAAGTAGTACATTCAATATGACTTTATGATATGATTATTAATTTTTGCTAAATGATACATGATGGGTCAAGGAACAGAACTGAGAGTAGAGATTGTTTCCTGAATTCTCATTTCTCTGTAAATACTGTGTGCTCAATAAATGCTTACTTATCAGATCAAATGTGCAAAATATGGCAAATGATTTTTTTAGACCTTTAAGTTAACCTTTGGAAGAGACTTTTTACTATATTATCACAACAATTTACTTTGGAAATTTAAAAAGACATCTTCTTCAGTCATTAAGTTGCCTATAATAATGTCCCTGTAAACAAAGCAGTATTTTTAGGAATATTACAACAGTCAAACCTTTGAGCATTTCTTAGACCAACTCTTCCTGTGTTTTCTCCTTACTACAAGTTGTCCAGTGGCCAGAAATGGTCAACATGGGTAGCAGTCCCTACCCAAACAGCTCTGGCGGGAATGCAAAATGGTACAGCCACTTTGGAAGACAGTTTGGTAGTTTTCTCCAGAACTAAACATATTTTTACCATATTATCCAGCAATCATGCTCTTTGGTATTTACCCAAAAAGAGTCAAGAGCATACCCACACAAAAACCTGTACAGGATGTTTAGAGCAGCTGTTTTCATAACTGCCAAAACTTGGAAGCACCTAAGATATCCTTCAGTGGGTAAATGAATAAGTTAGCTGTGGTACATCTAAACAACAGACTATTCTTCAGCACTTGAAAGAAAGAGAAAAAAAGTGAGCTACCAAGGCATGAAAAGACATGGAGGAATCTTAAATGCATATTACTAAGTGAAAGAAGCCAATCTGAAAAGTTTATATATTGTATGATTCCAACAGTATGACATTCTAAAGTCTACAGAGACAATAAAAAGATCAGTGGTTGCCAGGGGTGGGGGGAGGGGGAGCTAAGTAGGCCAAGCACAGAAGATGTTTAGGGTTGTGAAAATATTCTCTATGATCCTATAAATGTGGATACATCCCGCCATACATTTGTCAAATCCACAGAATGTTCAATACCAAGAGTGAACTCTACAGTGAATTCTGGACTTTTCGTGATGAAATGTCAGTGTATTGCAACAAATATACCACTCAAGTATAGAATATTCATAGTTGTAGAAGCTGTGAATGCTTGGGGGCAGGGAGTATATCAGCTCTCTCTCTACTTTTGGCTCAATTTTGGTGTGAACCTCAAGCTGCTCTAAAAAATTAAAGTCTATTTAGAAACTAGGAAGATTTTCATCTGGAATTTTATAAGTAAAGTCAGCAAACTTTTGTGCTGTATAACGTTGGGGCAAAGTGCTCAGGTTAGCTGAGAAGTCAGCTTGTCCACTTTTGTAGGTGGAAATCTGGTCAGTGTGATATTCTGGTTAATAAAAAACAGAGCTGCTCTGTTGGAAGGAGGATTGGGAAAAGGGAAGAATTACTTTAAAATGTCAGAAAGATGAAAGTGTAGTATGTATTGATATTTGTTTTTTGTTTTATCTTTTGACTTAAAATGCAGACAAGAAATAGGATGCCTTTCCAGAGAAACCACTAGAGAATAATGTTTTAAGAAAGGAAAGGCTCTCAGTCAAATGAGATATACTTGTCTCTATATTGATTAGAAAGTTATCAATCACTCCAGAGCCAAAAGTTCTAAGATAATACTGAGAATCACAACCAAAATGGAGTGCTTTGAGAAATGAATTTTAAGAACAGGAAGTAAAACCAATGAGAAGAGAGATAGTCTTTCATCTCTACTTTTAAATTGCAAAATACTTCATACATATTCAGAGGAGAGTATCTAACATAGGTGAATTGTTAAAAGCAAACACCCTTGTACTCAGTCTAAAAAACAGAGCATCGGGCGCCTGGGTGGCTCAGTGGGTTGAAGCCTCTGCTTTCGGCCCAGGTCATGATCTCAGGGTCCTGGGATCGAGGCCCGCATCGGGCTCTCTGCTTGGCGGGGAGCCTGCTTCCCCCTCTCTCTCTGCCTGCCTCTCTGCCTCCTTGTGATCTCTCTCCCGCTGTGAAATAAATAATAAATAAAATCTTTAAAAAAAAAAAAAAACAGAGCATGATCAATGTCTTTGAATCCCTTCCCACTCCAATGCACCACCCTGATCACACCTGCTTCTCTTCATGAGAAGTAAGCAGCAACAGAATATTGAGTTAATCAACCCCTTGCTTTTTAAAATACTTTTACCCTTCATACATATCCCTAAACAATGTTTTAATTATTTTGCCTATTTTGAAAGCTTATATAGGTGGAACCATAAGTTGCCTATGTTTCTGAAAATTTCTTCTTTAATTCAGTCATTTTATATTTGAGATTGCTTTGACTAACTCCAGTGGGAGATTTCTAGTAGACAGTATGAGTCTAGAGATCAGCAAAAGAAATCATCATGAAAGATATTAAAGGATACAGAATCCAGTATATTAAGCGGTAAAAAAAAATAGCAAATTTTAGGGATAGGGAGAATTCCAACTCAATACAGGAAAGACATTGTATATTGAGAAAGTTTTCAAGTTATACGAGAATGGTGTGCAGTCTCAGACTAGGCCAATGGTTAGAAGTGGTTTTCTATTTTATGTTATGTTTCAAGATTACAAACAGTTAGTATATTCATGTGTTATATGTATAATTTAAGCTGGGAAATCAGAAAAACTCCTTAGACTAAATACAATAGCTGAGACCATGGAACACATGAATATACGATGCAGGGGTAAAGGGAATCAAAATCTTTAGGAAACACAAACAAGTATCATCCAAGAACATTATCAGTCCATATGAAGAAAATCAAACATGGCATGATTTTAGGAGAAGGTAGAGTTAACAAGAAAGACTTTATTTGAACTTGAAGCTCAGAACATTCTTCTCTGAGTGGCCTTTTGATTAAGGAATCAGACCATTCCTTGGCCCAGAAGTGAACATTTTTATATACTCAGAATAATATAATTTCTGTTAATTGGTTTTTAGCTTTCACACTCATCTCCAGATAATGCACAAAAAACTTAGTTGTAGTTGTAAAACAAAATATTAATGCTTATACCTTCTCAATATAAAAGTAGGAAGGTGTCTGACAGAAGGCATGACAAGGAACAGAAAAGGGTAAAGAATGGGTGCTAATATTGTCATCTTAAAATGAAAATTAATTGAACAATGAATTAATATTTATGTAGATTATGAATCAAAAAAAGAACTCAAAATGATGATACTTTAGAAGGTGCGTATAAGAGAAAGGGAAGGAACCATAAATTATTTAACTGTTTTTCATATTGAGGAGTCAGAAATGGAGAAAAGGCAAATTAACTGGAGCTATGAAAGTGACCAGCAGAAGAAACAAAAGTAGAAAGAATGTTATTTATTTTTATAAGCTTTTATTTTAATTCCAATATAGTTAACAGGCAGTGTAATATTAGTTTCCAGGGTACAACATAGTGATTCAGCACTTCCATACAACACCCAGTGCTTATCACAAATGCACTCCTTCATCCCTATCACCTATTTCACCCATCCCCTCAACCACCTCCCCTCTGGTAACCACCAGTTTGTTCTCTAGAGTTAAGAGTCCACTTCTTGGTTTCTCTCTCTCTCTCCCTTCGCTCATTTGTTTTGTTTCTTAAATTCCAAATACAGAAACAATATTATAGGATGTCTTTGACAATGGAAACTAGGGGTGGGAAGTAATGCAGCAAGAAATTAACTTGTTACGAGGAGCAGCCACTATTACTTGAAGAAGTCTTAAAAGATTAGACATTCCAGTTGCAGGGATGAGTCCAGGAGTAAGGAAGGGTTGATGTTAACCTTGGTTTGGACAAAACTCATCAGAGTCAGAGCTCCACCATCATTATTTTAGGGTTCAATTTCTCTAATAGCTTGGACCCAGATGCACACCCCACCCAGCCATAAACACAAAGATAAAAACACCTGGAGGCTGACTTAAAAGAATAAAAAATGCTTTTTGCATCTTTTGTACACTTAATAACACATTATTATAATAGCTACTACTTTTTGACCTCCTACACTGGGCCAGGCATTATGCTAAGCACTTTGCATAAATTATCTTCACAACAATCCTATCAAGTCAGTATTATTTCCATTTTATAAATGAGGAAAATGAGTAAGCCAGTGAGTAAGTTAGTAAGGGCCACTGTAAAGACTTAGACCAGAGTCTGTGTGACTCTAAAGCTGGAATTCCTACCTGCATTAGACAGCTCTGCATTTCCTCACCTGCAGTTCTGAAGTCCAAGGGCACTGAAAATCCAAAGTTGTTATTCTAGACTCAGGTTCTTTTCCTCTGGTAGCCAAATCTGACCTAAACTGGTATGGTTTCTTAGAATCTTTAGCCAATTTAGTATGCATATTTATAATTTCCATTGCAGGCATATGAATACACTTGACTACAAGCTGCTTTCCTAGATGCCACTGGGGGTGTTATACAGTTATATATAATATATGAAAATTATTACTTCTCTATAGTCTGAAATAGTCCAAATTCCAAAAAAACACCTGACTCCAAAAATTTCAGAGGAAAGCTCATGAACCTGTATATACAAACGTTAATCTTTTAAAAAACATTTTAGAGCTCTCTGGATCAAACTTGGGAAGGCAAATACTTATAGATAAAGGAAATTAAAAAGATTGGACAAAATTTATATGAACCTATGTAATATAGCAGATATATACTTTTTAAAACAGGAAGAACTTTTATCAAGTGTTTTGTTTTCATTTATCTTTCTCATCAAATTTGGTCTGTGAATGTGGGTGAAAAAAGATTTTTAAAAATGTCTGGTAGTTTGGAGTGCAATTAAATGGGAAAAATCTTTGCAAATATATTTGCCTCCTACTTGTGAGCTTTTGAAAAGTGAAAATTTGTCTTTTCACAAAGTTCAAATGAGACAGAACAAGTGATTATGACCTTCGTCGGGTGTGGAAGTGACATGCTGATTTTGCTCAAGCCAGGAAGTGTTTATGTTTTGAATTAACCAATAAAACAAAGAATGCTAAAAATAAAATTTGGAGCTACAACACATTAAAACAATTATACAAACATTATTCCTAGTAAACAAACTGACTTAAATGATATTATTGTCTTTCTACATTTTTTTCCCAAAAAGCACTAACACATGAAAAGTAAACAGTGCAATTTTGTGGCTTAAAATGACACTTCCATGTAAATTGCTTGGTGCTAATAAGCTGTTCCTCTGTATTTACCACATTCATTTGTCACATATTGGTGTTGGCATGACCAGTGGGCTTCTGTGAACTCAAGTGAACTGCTTCTTCTTTTGCATTTTTATAACAAAAAAAGTTTAAATATACACGAGGTTGAGAGAATAGCACAATAAACCACCATATATCCATCACCCTGAGGCAATGACTGTCAGCTTTTTGCCATCTTTATACCATCTCACTCTCACTCTTGCTTTTTCCTTATGAAATATTGAAAGGCAAATCCAAGGTACTATTACATTTCACTCTGAAATGCTTCAGGTGTGAATTTCTAAAAAATAAGGACAGGGCGCCTGGGTGGCTCAGTGGGTTAAAGCCTCTGCCTTCGGCTCAGGTCATGATCTCAGGGTCCTGGGATCGAGGCCTGCATTGGGCTCTCCGCTCAGCAGAAAGCCTGCTTTCCCCTCTCTCTCTCTCTGCCTGCCTCTCTGCCTACTTGTGATCTCTATCTCTGTGTCAAATAAATAAATAAAATCTTTTAAAAAAATTTAAAAAAATAAAAAATAAGGACATTTTCTTACCTAACAATGATACATTAAAACACTTGACAAAAATAACTATTATTCTTTAATTTCATCTGACACCTAGCCCATATTTTAATTTTATCCATGGTCTCAAAATATCTTAACAGTTTCCCTTTTTCATACTATTAACTTGTTGATGACTGTTTCATTATTTTGAATTGCAATAATCTGTTTTGTTTGAGCATTTGAAAATAAAATAATATATTCCTACCACATGAGACCCAAGAGAGTCTATATCTTGTTTAAGTGGCTGGAAAACTTAGGTTCAGATCTCAGCTCCTCCAGTTATATACATTGTGCCCTTGGACAGGTTATGTAATTCCTATATACCCCACTTTACTCTTCTGTAAAATTAGATGAGGATCTCTGTAGGTTCTGATTGATGTTTGGGGGCTGGATCTGTACAAAAAATGGCTAAGCACAATTTCATGTTTGGCATAGGAACCTGCCTCCATTTCAGTGCCAAAATTGAATCCTTGTTAGGTTGGCACAGTGTTTGGGGGGAAGAGAATTCAGGTCCTTCAGGCAACACATATCTTCTACGTTGTACCCTAGTTCCCACTTATTTTATTGTCTTCTCCAGTGGATTTCCATTTTCTGTCTTCTGCTCTTGGCTTCTGATACTTACTAGCTGTAGGAAGACTTTGAGAATGTTGTATGACCACTCTTCATCAGTTCCACATCAGTTCCACACTGTCATCAGTTCCACATCTAGAAAATGGGCCTAATAAAACTTACCCCAGGGGAGGGTTGTGAAGATTCAACATCTTTCAGCACCTAGGACATGGAAAGTGCTCAAATGTTGGCCCCTTTCCCACTTTGATTACATTAAGGTTGCTCCATTTGTTATGGAGATGATGTCCTATCCTTTTTGTTGCTCTTTTTAAATTCTCCCACTAGGCCTCAGACACATTCTTTTCTCTCCCACTCTCTTTCTTTCAGTTTTTTTAAATTTCCTCTCCACTGATATTGCCTACAGACATTTGGCCAGTCCACCATGCAGTACCCCGGGCTGAGAAGGAGAAGGTGTTAGCATGACTTCCATTCCTAAAACATCTAAAACTACAATGGCAACATTGGCTTATACTAATATTGTATTTTATACTCCTAAATAGTTTTTCACATGCCATTATGTTTGATGCTTTTCACAACCCTGTTAGGGTTGTCAAGGAGCAGAGATTTGTCTGAAGGCCCAGAAAAAAAGCTTCTTACCCCTATTAGCCACAAGTCAATTAACAACATGGAATGATAGATTGATAGATTTTTATTTGCTCCTCCTATCTTGAAACTGATTGAAGGATCAGAGAGAACCCACATTGTGGCTCTGTGTTGATTTCTTTTTAACTGCTGGTTAAAATAACCTTTGAAATAATATTGCACCCTGTAGGAAATCATTTCTGATTTAAACATATTTTGCCACTCCAAATTCTGTCTCAGAAGCAGACTCTAAAAGAAGGTATTGCTGAAGGAATTATGGCATTCCACTTCAGTTAACACAAGGCCTCCTAACACAGTGAAAGTTAGGGCAGAAACAAATCTCTCTGTATCTGTGAGGGGATGAAAGAGAGAACAGGGAGAGTGGGAAGCAAATCCAAATCCCGTCCCCATCCAACCACTCACCTTCACTAACAGAGGGAACCACTTGGGAAAATCTGTCAACAAGGGCTTCACTATAGTAACCCTGATTCTTCTTCAACACTCCCCTGGAATGGACTTTCTGGGTGTTAGTGAATAGAAGCAAAAACGCCCTGAAAATAATAATAGCACATGTATACTTTTTATAACTTCAGTGATTTATTGGAGATTAATGTAATCCATACTGTTACACAATAACGAAAATAATATTTAATAATATTTAATTGCTTTTCATACTATCTGTAACTGTCATCCTAACATTGTCCTTAGAAGAATCTTTTTAAATTGCACAAATCCCTAAAATAACATCTTCTTTAGCTACCCCTCTATATATACAAAAAAAAAATCTCCAGTGGGAAATTCTGAATAAGAATTATTGTAGAAACTGGCCAAATCTTGGTGTGCTTAATCTATGCTGAATATCAAAATCAGATTTTTTTTTCCTACTTTGTCCCCAAGGATAAAGTAGTTTAGGGCCTTGTAAATGATAGTGGAGGATAATAATTTTCATTATGGCAAAAACTCTGATGATGCCATATTAAAAAAATAAAAACACAGATAGAAGAAAATATACAGAGGAATAGGGTATAAGAAAGGAAACAATTAAAACTCCAGCCAGAAGAAAACAGCTGTGAGAGGCAAGTGGAAACGGAAGTGAGATTTCAAAATAAAACAAACACTATTTTCATAATTATTTAATAAGTATTTATTTGTTGGAACTATCAAAGTGCTTTAGAAGCCATAAAACCAGACAAAATTCTTGCCAAGGAAAATAAATCAAAGATCTAAGAGTGCTAATGCATAGCAACTCACTACATTTACTGTAATAGTTCATTCAATAGAGAGAGATAGAGAGCTGAAGTTTGTTTTTATCTTCTCTATGTATGGTAAGTACTGTTGATATTTAATGGTGCTTTGTACTTTAGCTTTGATAGACTGCTATGATCTGAATGTCTGTGTCCCCCTAAAATTCATATGTTGAAATCCTGATGCCCAACTTGATGGTGTTAGGAGGTGGGGCCCTAAGGAGGTACTTCAGTCCTAAGGGTGGAGCCCATGTGTTGGAAATAGCAGCTTATATAAGAGATCCAACAATTAAGGGCCTAAATGTGAGGACTGAAACCATAAAAACCCTAGAAGAGAACACAGGCAGTAATGTCTCTGACACTGGTTGTAACAACTTCTTTCTAGATATGCCTCCTGAGGCAAAGGAAACAAAAGCAAAAGTAAACTGTTGTGACTACATCAGAATTAGAAGCTTCTGCACAGCAAAACAAACAACCAACAAAGCTAAAAGACAACATATTGAAAGGGAGAAGATATTTTCAAATGACATACCTGATAAAGGGTTAGTATCAAAATATAGAAAGAACTTATATAACTCAACACCAAAAAAAAACACCCTGATTTAAAATTGGGCAGAGGACCTGAAGAGATAGTTTTTCGAAGACATACAGATGGCCAACAGACACATGAAAAAAATGCTCAACATCACTACTCATCAGAGACATGCAAATCAAAACCACAATGAAGTATCGCCTTACACTTGTCAGAATGGCTAAATTTAAAAGGACAGGAAATAACAAGTAGTGATGAGAATGTGGAGAAAAAGGACTCCTCATATACTGTTGGTAGGAATGCAAAGTGGTGTAGTCACTGTGGGAGACAGTATAGAGGTTCTTCAAGAAATTAAAAATAGAATTACCCAATGATCCAGTAATTGCACTACTGGGTATTTTACCCAAAGAATCTGAAAACACTAATTTGAAGATATAAATGCACCCCTCTCATTGCAGCATTATTACAATAGCCAAACTATGGAAGCAGCCCAAGTGTCCAGGGATAGATGAATGGATAAAGATGTGGTATATGTATATAATGGAATATTATCCCACCATAAGCAAAATAACTCAGACAAAGACAAATACCATATAGTTTCACTCATATGTGGAGTTTAAGAAACAAAACAAACGAACAAAGGAACAACGACAGAGAGAAAGACAAACAAAAATACAGACCCTCAACTATAAAGAATAAACATAGTTACCAGAGAGGAGGTGGGTGGGGGATGGGTGAAATAGGTGAAGAGGATTAAGAGTACACTTACATTGATGAGCACTGAGTAATATATGGAACAGTTGAACCACTGTATTATAGACCTGAAACTAATATAACACTGCATGTTAACTTTACTGGAATTAAAAAAAAATGATGGAAAGTATATTTCTGGGCTTTGGATGTGAGGCTGGGTACACAAATCTTACCATTTGCCCCTCTTTCCTTGGGATTCTGGCCAATGGAAAATCATTAAGCAAATGGGTATCAAAATAATAGCTTTATTACTAACCAAGCATGCACCCATCACCCCCCATCCCCCTGTGGGACTCTCTTGTATCATCAGCTTGCTGGAAGAATAGGACTTGGAGTTGAAGCCAAAGTAGAGCCTCCTTTCTCCCCTGGATAGAGACCTAAGGACTTGATCATGGGAGAACTGGACCCACAGAACTGACTCCAAGTCCAGTTTCAACAGGCTTCCTGGACTACTAGTCAGTCTCCCTTGCCTAAGTACTACGGAAGGGAGAGAGTAAGAGAAGCAAGTGCTGACTTTGCCATGGGGGAGTTCACCACACAAAGACTGGAAGCTAAGAAGAGGTCAGGGGAGCCCACCTCATAAGAGCTGAATTTCTAACACTCTAAACCTTGCCCACTAGCAAAATATGGCCCAGTATTGCACCAAAGAGCTATGGCTGCCCACATGAGTGGGTAAGTGTAGAGAAAAAACCCAGAAGAATATGGTCCCTCCAACCTTCTTCAAGGGAGAGAAGTTCCCTCTTCTATTTGCCGTGATGGGAATATGAAAAAAAGGAATATGAAAAAAGAAAAAAAAGGAGAATAGCTCCCCCCTTCCCCAATATAGATTGACATGAAAAGAACATTCATGATGTAATTACTATATTATTTATATTCTTAAATATAAACTGTAATATTTTAAAAATTAAAAAAAAGAGAGAGACCCCACATAGCTCCCTAACCCCTTCCTGCCATAAGAGGATACAATGAGAAGTCTGTCACCTGGAAGAGGGCCCTCACCACACCATCCTGGCACCCTGATCTCAGACTTCCAGACTCCGGAACCATAAGAAATAATTTCTTTTATTAGCTACTCAGTCTATTATATTGTGTTGCAGCAACCCAAATGCACTAAGACATTTGCTTTATTGAAATAAGTTGCTTACACCCTGCCACCTTCCTGGATAATACCCTTCTTCAAGGTGGTACCGACATTTTACTCTTTTCTGTATCCGTTTCCCCTAGCAGGGCCTCCGCATCCATGTTCCTCACTCAGTGAGGGCTTAGCCCCGAATTATCTCAAATACAGTTTACCATCAACTCCCGCCCCCATCCATGCTTGCTCCTTTTCCTGTTTTCTCTCTAAATTATTGGTGTCACACTCCAGTGGCTCTCAACACAGAAATGTGGTGGCCATCTTGGCTTTTCCCTTTTCTTTACATGTACATCAAACCATTCAACAAAAACAACAAAATCAATTAATTTTATCTTAAAATGTGTTTCAAATTCTGTTCTCCTTCATCCTCCCTACTATGCTCTATTTTGGTTTCTCATTATTTCTCACTTGAAGTGTTTCAACAGCTTATAACTGGCTTCTAAGCCACACATTTCCCCCCACTCCAGTGTATCTCTCACTGAGAAGATTAATTTGAAAAATTCAGATTATGTTGTTAAATAAATAAATAAAATTCAGAGGTGTTTTTTGTTTTGTTTTGTTTAATCACTAATGAGAAAAGGTCAGCCTTTTCTGCAGGACACACGGATGCTCCATGACCAGGTTCCAGGTTCTCCCCGGAAGCTCATTTCTTTTTTTTTTTTTTTTTTTTTTAATTTTTTTTTTTTTTTTTTCACAGAGGGAGAGAGATCACAAGGAGGCAGAGAGGCAGGCAGAGAGAGAGGAGGAAGCAGGCTCCCTGCTGAGCAGAGAGCCCGATGCGGGCCTCGATCCCAGGACCCTGAGATCATGACCTGGGCCGAAAGCAGAGGCTTTAACCCACTGAGCCACCCAGGCGCCCGCTCATTTCTTATCCCTACCCTTTCACCCACACACCTACATTTTCCCAAGCTGAATTTCTTCCTGTCCCTCAAATACATAAGACCTCCATAGCCTTCTACACGCCATTTCTCCTTCCCTCTTTTTTTCAAGACAAAGATCTATTCATTCTTCAAGACCCTCCTCTGAAAAATTGCTCCCAAACTCCAGACACAGTTTACTGCTCCAACTCCATGCTCTCGCAACATATCAGTCATGTTTATATTTAAGCATTAACTATCTGGCATCATCTTTACTTGCTCATATGATAATCTCCCCCTGCCACTGGACTCTGAGCTTCCTGAAGGCAAGGACCATGCTGTACCTTTTGAACAACTGGCCCCCAATACAAGTTTTATCAAGGCTTCATTGAAAGAATTAAGTTACTAATTAATGAATGAAAAAAATGAATAGAATATTAGAAAGAATGTTTAACTTGAGGGAGAAAATCTTCTCAGGCAATTTTAGGCACCATTTCCATGAATACTAACCATAAACTGCTTTGACCAATAAAGGTTAGGTAGATTTCCATTCCAATAATTTAAAAGCATTAAGGTTATGGCATTACTTAAAAGTTATTATTCCAATAATTCTGCTAATTTGTATTCTTCTTCCTCTCAAATTCTATGGGGTTTATTTATTTGTTTAAGATATACCTTCCTAAAAAAAAAAGATATACCTTCCTCACAAGATTTTAAGATCCATCAGAAAAGAGACCACATCTGTTCTGTTCAACATTTTATGTTCAACAATGCCTGCTCCCAAAGTAGGCTGTCAATAAGTATTTATAGAAATTCTTGTCAATGGCTATAGATCCTAACAAATGAAGACCTAAAAATGGCTTAGAATAAGCGAGAAGACTAGGGTCTTTAATTATATTCATCATTCAATGGAGGAGATGAATTAATATGGTGCCTCAGATGCTTTTGCCTCATGAGTTATAAAGAGACTAGAATCTAGACTGGGAAGAACAAAGAGCTAATTGTTACTCTAGCTGGTTATGGAATTTTACACTGATAATTTTTCACAGGGACTCACTGAAGTTTCTAGTTCTTCTTGAGATGAGAAAAGATGAGTTGGTCTTTTAGAAACCTGCTGCTTTGTCCTCCTGCCTAAATCACTCCCTAATAAATAAAAGCATGTCATATTTCAGAGGTTGAATTTAAAAGACTATTCTTCCATGTTTAAATGATTTATAAAAAGACTTGCCAAAAGATTTCTTTGGGTAGGAAACTTCTTAGTTCTTTTGAAATATCCTTGATTTATAACAATTTAAAATATGTAAGTCATTAGGGAGGCAGTCATGCATGACAGTTAAAAGTATGAATGCTGAAGTGAACCAGGTCTAGTTGGTACCTGGGCAAATTAATAAAACTTACTGACTTTCAGTTTCCTCATCTGTAACATGCAAATAATAATAACTCTTTTGTTTACTATGAACATTAAAATGCCTCTCATCTTAGTAAACAGGCAAGTAAAAAGAGCTGAATAAATAGCTGCTTAAAAAAATATTCAGATTCTTCAGCCAAATAGCTGCCTCAGTGTTCTAGGAAAATTCTACAAATTAGGTTGTATGATTTATATTCATGTTGAAAAAAAAATGCAAGTTTTTCCTTTCCTAAATAAAAATCCTGATGGAAAGTCATCTCTAGAACACATGTTTGGCTGACACCCAGAAGACATTTTAGCCTGTACCCTGATGAGGCTGCAAGTTTCTGAATTGAAGATTTACTTTTTTTCCCTCTAATTAGGAGGAAAAAATTGTTTGATTTTAAAAAAACTTGTATCTCTAAAATCTTGTATTTATGTGGATTAGAGTTATTATTATCTTTCCCTTATCTTATAAAAAATTATTAAATGAATTATCATTAAATGAAAAAGTAATTATTAAGTGAAAGGGGTTGGTGGGTATTGAGGTAGAAAGTTCACAATGAGCAGTATTGTCTCCCAAAACCTCTGAATCCTCTAGGCCATAGTAATTGCATTTGTGCCTTTTCATTGGTGTCTATACTTATAAATCAAAGATGCAAATCAAAAAATTAAACCATTCATTGGATAGAGCTATCAATACCTAATTCTTTTATGCTCAGTAGTGGTGCTTTTCATCTGAATCACTTCACTCTACAATTCACAGATAAAATTTGTGTTTTGTACAATAAAGTCCACTTGCAGCCTAGAGTTCAAGAACACTAACATACAGGGCCTTCCATACATATCCATGGCTAATATCAAAGTTAGTATTCTTACCTGAACTGACTGGACTCCTGAGAACTCTCTGTACCTGAGAAAAGAATAATGAAAATATAAATATAAAGAAGTGTGGCTAACTCTATGATGATATTGCAACACATATCCAATCAACTCCGTGTACACCTTCAACTTAACAAATGTTGTATGCTGATTTTATCTCAGTAAAGCTGGAGAAACAACAACAAAGAAGTATGTGTAACAAATGAGTAGCAATGCCTCTGGAGTAAGGTTCTGGTAGTCAGGAGACAGGGTAGATGGATGAGAAATTCCTTAAATGGTGGTACTATTGTATTCTCTTTAAATTTTAGGCAAGTATACGAATTACCTACTCAAAAATAAATGTATAATATTTTTAAATAACAAAGAAAAATAACTTCCATCCCAGCTACATAGAGGTATAAAAAGCAATGCTCTAGCCCCTTGAATCTTCTTAGATTTTGCCTCTTAAGCTTCTTCATGAACTCTCCTGTGCCTCTTTGGTTCCTCCTCTCTGGGTTGACCTTTCATTTGGATGGTCTAGTTGACTCCATCCTGGTTTGCTTTACTACTTGCTGACTTTCTGATCTCCCTTAGCTTGATCCTCTACACTTCACTGAGTTCCCATGACTCTACCCCAGGTGCCTCACTACGGACTACTGCTTACCCAAGATGGGCATCCTGACTCTGCCCACCTCAGGGTTTGTAACCCCATAGCAATCTGCCTCTCAACTTTGTTGGACTTGAAGCCCAAAGTCTGGGTTCAAGTCTTTCTGTACATTTAGATATGTGACCCCAAAAAGACACCCAAGTTAAAATCCTGTCTCTATATTTACCAGCTCTGTGTGTTTGGGCAGCTTATCTCCCTTCCTTGTATCCTGATTTCCTTATCCAAAACACAGTGATAATAATAGTAACTACCTCAATAAGGTGTGAAGATGAAATCAGTTACTACACATAAAGCACTTAGAACAGATCATGACACACAGAACACCTGATGTGCGAGTGTTTATTATTAAGGCAATAGCCACTAATCATTACTCTATTACTTTATACTGTCGCACTGGGCCTCATCTCCTACAACTAGGTCAATGGAATTTTCTTAAAGATCCTGATGGTAAATATTGTAGGCTGTGTGGGCCCAGAGGCAAAATCAAGGCTATTATGTAGGTAGTTATAAAGACATTTAAAATGTAACACTTAAATGTAAAACAACAAGAATAAAAACATTCTTAGTTAATAGACATGTGGCCAGTCAGATGTGATCTATGTGGCTTAGTTTTCCAACTCTGAGTCTAGACTAAGCCTGTCCAACAGAAATAAAAGGTGAGCCTCAAAGATGAAGTGCATAAGTAATTTAAAATTTTCTCTCTAGTAGCCCTATATATTATATTTATATGTATATGGAATATATGTTATATATTCTAGTAGCCACATATGTAAAAAGTAAAAACAAATAGGTGAAATTCATTTTAATACTCTATTTTATTTACTATTTATTTTACCATTTTAAAATATTCTATTTTATTTACTATTTATTTATTAACACTTTATTTACTTTATTTTATTTATTTAAAGTATCATTATAAAAATGCAATCAGTATAAAAATTATTGAGATATATTCTTTTTTTAAATCTGTTGTATATTTTACATTTACAATACATCTAAATTCAGAAAAGTTACATTTTAAGTATTTAACAGAAGATTTAGACAGTGAATTCCAGAACTATAAAGTGAAAGGGTGGCATTAAAGAATATGTAGGTTTCCTTTTGCTCTATAAGAACATTAATTATGAAACATTTAACTTTCTAATATCTCATCAATACTTGTCTATTATCTATCTATCTATCTATCTATCTATCTATCTATCTATCTATCTATCTACCTATCATCTATCTATCTCTGCAATTGAGTGCCCTGTATGTACCAGGCACTGTATTAAGTTCCAGGAAAAGGCTAACAACTAAGGAATGATTCCTATCTCTAGAAGTTCACTACCTAACAGGGAGAGAACAACTTCTAAGCCTGTAAAGAATATGACACACACTAAGAATGCAACACAGAGTCATATTTTAAAAAGAAGGTGAGGGTAGGGTGTATGCACCAAGGAGGAAATGGGCAACCCCCCTGAGTACAGAGAAGAGGGCCAGGAGAGCATTACAGAAGTGGTGATGCTGACCTGAGTGTACAGAGAAGTGAAGGTTTTCTATTCCTGCACAAGAGGCAGCATGATATAAGGCAGGAGGCAGGGAAAAGCCTGGCCCCACCATGGATCTGAAGGTCATACTGATGGATTAGACATGAAGATGCTAGGAAGGAAAGTCATAGGCAGAGACCCCAATTAAGAGCCACACTTTGGAAGGATTTATTAGTAGAGATACTAAGAGGTTTGGACTTCACCCCATAAGTGATAGGGAAGTATTGGTTGATTGGAGGCAGGGGTTGGTGTGATCATTTTGCATTTTGAAAAGATCATTTGCCTGAAATTTGGGGCTGGAAAGGTTAAAGGGGGAGACATAGTGCCAAGGAGACATGTTGGAAGATCACTGCAGTAACCCAGCAGGCAATGATGAGAGTTCAGACCAAGATAGAAACAGAGGAGGATATAGGTGCAGTTAACAGCAAAGGCAGCAACTAGATGTGTAATGAGAGAAGTGAGTAGAGAACCAGCAAAGGCCCAGCTTCTGGCATAGTAGCTAAAAAGATAACTGGGCTTCCATTTGCCATGACAGGAAAAACAAGAGAAAGTTCTTCAAAGAGAAAAAATCATTATAGAAATTTCCAGAAACATTCATCTTATATGGAATGCTTCTCTATAGCAAGTCTGTCTTGGTCAAATTCAGTACAAGGGATTTGATTAGTTTGTCCTTTTATGAAAAGCTCGGTGGAAGAAATAGATTAAAAAAAAAAGGTTTTGTATGATTTTCAGACCTACATTGGAACAATCATACCAGTGTATTGTTTGATGCTTGTTTTCTGACAGAACATCTTGAGTTCATGATCTAATGTTCCTGAATCAACCACAAACTCCCTACAGAAAACTAAATTTGTGTGAACTGCAAACTTCTTGCTCTTTTTTGATGCTTCAGTGATGGAAATAAACTGAGCTTCTCTTCACCTCAAGCAGCCATTAGTTTTTATCTGCTCGGTCCTTCCGACCACACTTTTCAGTCTCTTATTATCACAGATTTGATCATCATGATTAGCAGTCTTTCAGAGCAGCTCCAAGCATTACATCCTCCTTTAACTTTGATCAAGGCAGTCAGGGAGGGGCAAGATTTCTCATCTCAACAGCTCTTTTTATTAAGGAGCAAAAACCTTCCCAGAAAGCCTCCCCACCCAGCAGTCTTCCTTTCATGACTCACTGAATGGAACTGAGCCACATGTGTACTCTTAAGCCACCAGCATCAAAGGGCAACAGAATTACCATGCTCTGGTTTACACCAAATATTGTTCATTCCATAGACTGTGGAGGTGGTGTCACCTTTTCTTTTCATGTGATACCAAAATAATAATAGTCAGTGTATCCATTTCCTATTGCTGCTGTAACAAATCACTACAAATTTAGTGACTTGAAACAACACAAATTTATTATCTTACCATTTGAGGAACGGAAGTCTAAAATGGGTTTTACTGGGCAGAAATCAAGATGTTGGCAGGGCTGCACATCCTCTAGAGGCTCTAGCAAAGCATCTGTTTCCTTACCTTTTCCAGCTTCTAGAGTCTATCTGCATAACTAAGGAACTTATGGCCCCATCCTCCACTTTCAAAGCCATCAATAGCATCTCCCAACTTCTGTGTGTTTCTTTTGTCACATTGACTTTTCTGAAACTAACCCTCCCACCATTCCTCTTATAAGAACTCTCTTAGTTCATTGCACCCACCCAGATCATCCAGGATATTCTCCCCACCTCTAGAGCCTTAACCTAATCATATCTGCAAAGTCCCTTTTGCCATGTAGCATAACATATGCTCAGTTTTCAGGAATTAAAATGTGGATCTTTTTGAGGCTCCATTATTCAGCATTCCACAGTTTGACTTACCAATCCAAGGACAATGGATGATCATCACAATGCAATCACTTAGTGTCTACCATATCTCAAACACTGTACTGGACAGTTTACAAATGTTATTGGATATAAGACTAGCACTAAAACTGAGAGAGTTAATGCCCCCCTTTTGTAGACAAGGAGAAAGATACTCAGAATGTCCACATTAACAGAGAGAGGAGCAGCCTCAATTCAAACCCAGATCTACTTGCATGTCTAACCTGTGCTCTATCATGCTCTCTTCCACTTGGAAAAGTCCATTGGAAGCCACCAAGTCAAGTGTTTTGAAATCATGCATGATTTCAAGTGTACATTTTATTGGTGGCAAATATATACCTGGACCCTGTTTCTCAGAATTCCCAGTAAAATGCAGACTGTTGCCATTTTTTTTACAAGTTGTTATACTTTTTATTTCTTCTTTTTATAAATTTATTTTTTCTTACCATAGCACATACCCTCCCTAATGTCCATCCCCCAACCTCCCCATCCCTCCCACACCTCTCCAATCCTGCAACCCTCACTTTTTTTCCTGAGATTAAGAGTCACTTATGGTTTGTCGCCCTCTCTGGTTTCATCTTGTTTCCTTTTTCCTGCCCTTCCCCTATGACCCTCTGTCTTATTTCTCAAATTCCTCATATCAGTGAGATCATATAATTCTTTCTCTGATTGACTTATTTCATTTAGCACAATACCCTCTAGTTCCATCCATGTCATTGCAAATGGCAAGATTTCAGTTTTTGATGGCTGCATAGTATTCCATTGTATAAATATACCACATCCTCTTTATCCATTCACCTGTCAATGGACATCTTTCCATAGTTTGGCTATTGTGGACATTACTGCTATAAACATTTGGGTACATGTGCTCCTTCGGATCACTACATTTGTATCTTTAGGGTAAATACCCAGTAGTGCAATTGCTAGGTCATAGGATAGCTCTATTTCAACTTTTTGAGGAACCTCCATACTGTTTTCCAGAGTGTCTGCAGCAGCTTGAATTCCCACCAATAGTGTAGGAGTGTTTGCCTTTCTCTGCATCCTCACCAACACCTGTCCTTTCCTGACTGGTTAATTTTAGTCATTCTGACTGGTGTTAGGTGGTATCTCACTATGGTTTTGATTTTTATTTCTGTGATGCCAAGTGATGTTGAGCACTTTGTCATGTGTCTGTTGGCCATCTGGATGTCTTCTTTGCAGAAATGTCTATTCATGGCTCCTGCCCATTTTTTTATTGGATTATTTATTCTTTGGGTGTTGAGTTTGATAGGTTCTTTATAGATTTTGGATACTAGCCCTTTATCTGATATGTCATTTGCAAATATCTTCTCCCACTCTGTCTGGTTGTCTTTTGATTTTGTTGACTGTTTTCTTTGCTGTGCAAAAGCTTTTTATCTTGATGAAGTCCCAATACTTCATTTTTTGCCCTTGCTTCCCTAGCCTTTGGCTCTGTTTCTAGGAAGAAGTTGCTGCAGGTGAGGTCAAAGAGGTTGCTGCCTGTGTTCTGTTCAAGGCTTTTGATGGATTCCTGTCTTACATTTCATCCAAGTCCATTTCTGTGTGTGGTGTAAGGAAATAATCCAGTTTCTTTCTTCTGCATGTGACTGTCCAATTTTCCCAACACCATTTGTTGAAGAGACTGTCTTTTTTCCATTGGACACTCTTTCCTGCTTTGTTGAGGATAGTTGACCATAGAGTTGAGCATCTATTTCTAGTCTCTTTATTCTGATCCATTGATCTATGTCTCTGTTTTTAAGCCAGTACTATACTCTCCTGATGATTATAGCTTTGTAAGAGAGCTTGAAGTCTGGAATTGAGACGCCACCAACTTTGGGTTTCTTTTTCAACATTCTTTTTTTTTTTTTTTTTTTTTTTTTTTTTTTTTTTTTNTCACAAGTAGGCAGAGAGGCAGGCAGAGAGAGAGGAGAGAGGAGGAAGCAGGCTCTCTGCCGAGCAGAGAGCCTGATGTGGGCCTCGATCCCAGGACCCTGGGATCATGACCTGAGCCGAAGGCAGCGGCTTTAACCCACTGAGCCACCCAGGCGCCCTTTTTCAACATTCTTTTGGCTATTCGGGGTCTTTTCCTGTTCCATACAAATTTTAGGATTATATGTTCCATTTATTTGAAAAAAGTTGGTGGTATTTTGATAGGGATTGCATTAAATATGTAGATTGCTCTAGGAAGCATAGACATTTTCACAATATTTGTTCTTCCAATCCATGAGCATGGAATGTTTTTTTTTNTTATTTGAGAGAGAGAGAGAGAGAGATTACAAGTAGGCAGAGAGGCAGGCAGAGAGAGAGAGAGGAGGAAGCAGGTTCCCTGCTGAGCAGGCAGCCTGACATGGGGCTCCATCCCAGGACCCTGAGATCATGACCTGAGCCGAAGGCAGAGGCTTTAACCCACTGAGCCACACAGGCACCCCATGTTTTTCCATTTCTTTGTGTCTTCCTCAATTTCTTTCATGAGTACTCTATAGTTTTCTGAGTACACATTCTTTGTCTCTTTGGTTAGATTCATTCCTAGGTATCTTATCGTTTTGGGTGCAATTGTAAATGGGATCAACTCCTTAAATTTTCATTCTTCTGTCTTTGTTGTTGGGGTATAGAAATGGAACTGATTTCTGTGCATTGACTTTATATCCTAACACTTTATTGAATTCCTGTATGAGTTCTAGCAGTTTTGGAGTAGAGTCTTCTAGGTTTTCTACATAAAGTATCATAACATCTTCAGAGAGTGAGAGTTTGACTTCTTCTTTGTTGATTCAGATGCCTTTTATTTCTTTTTGTTGTCTGATTGCTCAAGCCAGGACTTCTAGTACTATGTTGAATAGCAGTGGTGACAGTGGACAGCCCTGCCGTGTTCCTGACCTTAGGGGAAAAGCTCTCAGTTTTTCCCCATTGGGAAAGATATTCGCTGTGGGTTTTTCATTGGTGGTTTTGATGATATTGAGGTATGTACCCTCTATCCCTACACTGTGAAGATTTTTGATCAAGAAAGGTTGCTATACTTTGTCAAATGCTTTTTTCAGCATCTATTTAGAATACCATATAGTTCTGGTTCTTGTTCTTTCTTTTATTAATGTATTATATCACGTTGATTCATTTGTGGATGTTGAACCAACCTTGCAGACCAGGAATAAATCCCACTTGGTCATGGAGAATAATCCTTTTAATGTACTGGTGGATCCTATTGGCTAGTATTTTGGTGAGAATTTTTTCCATCCGTGTTCATCAGGGATATTGGTCTATAATTCTCCTTTTTGATGGGGCCTTTGTCTGGTTTTGGGATCAAGGTCATGCTGGCCTCATAAAATAAGTTTGGAAGTTTTCCTTCCATTTCTATTTCTGGGAACAGTTTCAGGAGAATAGGTACTAATTCTTCTTTAAATGTTTGGTAGAATTCCCCTGGGAAGCCATCTGGCCCTGGGCTCTTGTTTATTGGGAGATTTTTGATGACTGCTTCAATCTCCTTACTGGTTATGGGTCTGTTCAGGTTTTCTGTTTCTTCCTGGTTCAGTTTTGGTAGTTTATACACCTCTAGGGATGCATCCATTTCTTCCAGATTGTCAAATTTGCTGGCATATACTTGCTCATAGTATGTTCTTATAATTGTTTGTATTTCTTTGGTGTTGGTTGTCATCTCTTTCATTCATCCTACCTACCTGTTTCCATTTCCTGCCTATGCCTTTTAAGGTCATTGAAGCAAAAATTTTTAGAAAATGAATGTTTTAAAATAATGTTAGTAATATCCAGAGGGTTTATTGTTTTATTTGCTTTTTGTTTTAAAATCTCAGAGTAGTTTATAGTTGCTTGAAACAATTCTAATAGGTTGTGTCCCTGGGGAGAATTCCCCTATCTATTTAAAGGTAGACACATAAAAAAGAATAAAAATTATATTTGTGGTAAACACAGTATTAAAAATAAGTGTTTATAGTTTTGAAAATTGGCAAGGTTGATGCATGGATTTTAAAACATATAATGATAAGTAGCTGTATTGGTATATTAGGGGACAAAGACACCTTCTGAACTTCACAGCCCCAATTTGTGGAAAGGCAGTAAAGTGACAGGATAGAGAGACAAGTTTCTATTTTTACGCATGATGAATTCCTAGGAGCACACACTAAAACCAAATACAGAAAAGTTGAACAATAGCCTTACATATTACCAAAAAAGCTAAAATAACAACAACAATAATAATAATAATAAGTTAAATTCCTAAGCACACTTTGGTTTTTAGACCACCTTCAATGACATATTCCCAAATTATTCTTTATTTTTCTATCTTCCCTTACAGCTGAATGCCCTGTCAACTTTTAGGTCTGATGAATATCCAATAGAAGCTAAAAAAATGAAACACTCTGGGGGCCACAGTCTTCATTTTAATAGTTTCATCACTAGTGTCAACACTTCATCAATAGTGTCAAACACTTGGTTATCCTGTTTTCCATTCCTGTTTAAATATTAAGAATGAAATCCCATAAGATATTTATTTAAATAATTACAGAAGTACAGCCAACACTGAGCTACTGCTGGCAAGCAGTTGTGATAGCCAGTAGATGTCATACCAAATTCAACATAAGAAAGGCAGTTTGTATTATGTATTGTGTATGAAAAAGAATTAACATACTAAACAGAAGAGAAAAAAGCCTACATTCCAGTTCTCAAATACTGAGTCTCCAGTATCTCAACTGGTACATATAATAATTTCATGCATGCGTAGGGAGGAAGTGCTTGGGGAGGGGTTCTGTCTACCTGTCTTTCTCTCTCTCTCTCTCTGTCTGGAAAGCAAGTTTGACATTTTGTCTGAAGCTCAGACAATTTTTTTCCAGCAAAATTCTTCAGAACAATGCAGGTCCAATAGTCTAGTACCTTTCTTCAATATCCCCACAAATCCACATTCCTCCTTTCTCCTTCCAGAGTCAGAACTCAAGACCCAGCCAACTTCAGGTGCATGAGATTATATGGCATCCAGTGTAAGCCTTCCCAGCAGCTATCAACAGTGCTGTTTTCCAGATGTGCACCCATTCACTGCATGCCAGGGTTGCGGCTGCAAATTTGGAAGTCTGCAAATGAGTCACGAAGTCAAAATGACTAGGAAGGTCCAGCATTGGTCATTACATAAAAACCAAAATTTGGACCATCCACTGATTTTTCCTTTAAAAGTATTGATGAAGAGAATTGCCTTACAACCAGAACCACACTCGATATTGGGTAGAAACTCATGGATAGTTTTTCTCAGGCCCTTGGGGAATGTCAGAAGGTTCTTATTAAAATGAACACTGAGTAATAAACTTTAATAGTCTCCAGAGGTACGTAATGCCAGAAAATAATACATTAAAAATGCTGATTTAATAAGAATAGTTATAAACTCCTCATAAATCACTTATTGCAAAGCATAATTTTGAATTACTCAAAAGATACTAAAACCATGATAAATTATAACTCATGCTGAACTAAGCCTTATGTTTCCAGTATCAAACAAATAGATCAATTAATGTCCTTAATTAGCAGCTGATGAGGAGAAATCATGCGTAGCTTTAAAAGAATCTTATAACGTCTGTGAAATTTCCAAGGCTGTTGACTAAAATAAGCTTTTCCTTTCACAGTTATTTTTTTTTCCTGGATCTCCCTGCAAGCTGTCAACCCAATATATCATGCAGGATTGTGAGGCTGCCCATCACAGGAAATTGCTGTCTGACAAAGGTATTTCCAATCTGTAATGATTACTGTATCTGTCAAGCAGATAGTTAAAGTAATATCATAAAACCAAGAAAATCTGATGCTTCCCCATATGTCTGGGTAACCAGTGCTCCTTCCCTCACACAAGCACTTAACAGATGCACTGTATTTGTTAGCAGAATACAAAATAAAACATAACAAAGCCCATTTTCTCCAATTTGCATAAGCAGTACCAATGTGGGAGGGGAAGTTGGAATGAAAGATTCTGGGTTACTTTTGCTTGTATCTTCCAGTTGTCAAAATCTGAAAAAGTATAATCACCCTGACAAGAAAGGGGTCAGCGGTTCCTATGGCAATGCTGAGAGGGGAATGCCAAAGAACCAAAGGAGGTAGGAAAGGGGTCAAGATTATTACTGTAGTCTCCTTTCTCTCAGAATCTTGTTATTTTAGACATTTTGACTCAAAAAAATCCAATTTTAGTGACTTTTCTTGATGTTTCATGGGTGTCAAATTGTAAGTCATGGAGAATAAGGGGAAGAGAGTGGAAAGGAGGTTCTCATGATGGAATCAGGTTGCTGAGATCTAAGTGGTAGAGGACTTTCAGGAGTTTCACTTCTGTCCCCAAAGTGAGGCAGACTTCACACCCAAACTCAAAGCCTTCCAGAGAAAATGAGGGGGAAGAGTGATGGAGAATTTTGATTAAATTTTGAGATACATCTTTCAAGTCTGGGCAAGATACAGTGGCAATCTGCCAAGTCCCTGAACATCACACTTTATGCCAGATAATTTAATTATCTGCTGTTTAGTTTGTTACGTAGTTATTGTATTTGGAAATTAAGAATTTGGAAAAGTTCCTGACACATGGACTACCCATAGCATAAGACCTCTTCATTATAAAAATTGCTACCTGAGGCAAGCACTTCATCTCTGTGGTCAAGCTTTCTTGTAATCAACAACAAGTATTAAAAACATCTATTTTCTCCCCCACTGTTGCCATATCTAACGCAATAACTGGGTGGGGATGAGTGGAACAGAGCATGTTAAGAAAAGCTGACCTAAAACTGAACCTAACTACTGAGATGGGGCAGATGTCAGAGGAGATAGAGTCTGGGGCACAGTATGAATAGAGTAAAAGCAAAGAAGGGGGACTAGCATGGACAGCACAGAGAAATAGGGTCTCCCAACAACTACTACTGAATGCATTGGAGGAGAATCCAGGGATATTCATACTTCAACACACTTTTATTAAGCACCTACTATGTGCCAGGCACTATGCCAGGTTTTAGGAATGGTGAACCAACCAGGAAGTGTCTCTTCCCTGAGAGATCTTGCAACCAGTAGGGATGACAGTTATGATAGAGAAAGTAAGATACACCTTAGGAGGGTCTAGCAGGAGCTCCTAACCTAGGCTGGGAGACTAGGGAAGAATTCCTGGAAACAACGGCACTTTGGCCAACCTAAAGCATGAATAGGAGCCAGCCAGGTGAAGAGAGGGAGAAAGAGCATCCCAAGCTAGGGGGCATCCTAAGGTCCTACAGAAAAGGAGTCCATGGTGTCTGATGAACTGAGAGTGCACCAGTGTCTTAGAATTTAGAATATGTCAGTTGGGAATAGAAGGAAGTGATTTGAAAGGAGTGGGGGAGAAAAAGACAAATTCCTACAGGTTTTGTAAGTTAGGTTAAGACTTATCTAAGCACCAAGAAATATTATTAAGGAATATAAGCAGGGGAGAAACATGCACTGATTTGTGTCTTTGAACATCGCTGACTCTGATGTGAAGGATGCATTTGAGGAAAGTTTAATGTGAGGCTTCACAGCTTTAGGGTGCTGCTGAAATAGTCCAGACAGTGACTCTAGTGATGCAGACGAGGGTATGACAGTGGAAGGGTCAAGAGCCATTTAGGAAGTAGGCTTAACATATTATGACACTGATTAGATTGGTCCTGAGGGAGAGGAAAGAACAAACTAAGGATGAAGTTTATGTTTCGTGTTGCAGCTCCCAGATGGGGAGAGGGCATGTTTGAAGAGCCAGTTGGATAGTCTTCATCACAAGTTCACCCTGTATGAAGGCAGCAGGACCTAGAAGGTTCACAAAAGGAACATCCAATCCCCAAGAAAGATAGTAGAGGCAAAAGGAGCCCCAAGCTGCCCTCTGCCCTATCCTTTGGGTTTTGGGTTTTGCATTTGCTGTTCAGTCCCACACTGCCAAAACCCTTTCAGCACAGGGGACTGATAGCTTGTGCCTTGGTTCTCTAAGTGGATCCCTGCCTTCCCTTGACTGGTGACTCTGTCTTTAATCTGATATTTTGGACAGTTGGACGTTAATCAGTTGGTAATGGTGAGGAATTTTTACATCCCTTGAGAGACATTCTCTCTTAGTTAAAATTGTTAACTTCATCTCATCCGAGACACTTTAGTGTTTTCAATTTCATATTCCATCCTGGAAATTTTTTCATTTTTCAGGTAATGACCAAGAAAAGCTAACTCAGAATTACAGCTAAGCCACCAACAATCACTCTCTCAGACAACAAACAAAAGATCAGGAAACTAGAAGTTCCTTCTAGGCATTCGCTCATTCTTTTATTCATTCCACTAACATTTATTGAGTTATTCAACAAATATTTTCAAAGCTCCTTTCAATGCTCTAGGCTGTGTTAGGCACCAGAGAGGGAGCTGTGAGCAAGACAAATTATCTGCCTCATAGTATATGTATTCCTGTGGAGAAGATACTAAATAAACAAATAAGTACCCATTGTGGGAAGTGCTATAAAGAAAACAAATGGGAATGAGGAGTAGGGAGTACCTGGGGATGGCCATTTAAAGAGTCAGGAAAGCTTGAGCTTCTATCAGAGAATGGGACCAGCCATGCACAGAGCTGAAGAAAGAGCATTCCAGGCAAGCGCAAAGGTTGAGAGAGGGGAAGGGTTTTGCAAGTGGAGGAATACAAGGTTGTCCAGGAATGTCATAAGCGAGTAAGCAGATGTTTTATATTGAGTACAGAGGTGTAGGTAGAAGCCCTGTGAGTTCAAGGTCTCATCAGCCAAGACAAGAATGTTGGGGTTCATTCTAAGTGCAAAGGAAAACACTGAATGTCTTAAGCAAGGAGTGACAAAATCTGGTGTATTAGTTATAATGTCACTCTGGCTGTGGTATGGAAACAAACTGGAGTAAAAGCCAGAAGCTATGGTCAAGAGGTGCTGTGGGAGTCTTTGTGAGAAATGGGAAATGGGCCCACAACATAATGGAGATGGAAAAAAGGTTCAGTACCTTCAAAGAAGTTTGGAGCACAGGGGTGGATGTTGGGGAAAAGGGAGGATCTCTCTGTATAAGGCCCACATTTTCTCTTTTCTTTTCAGTACAAACATCTCATTTTATCTTTACCAATGATGTTGGAAACTATTCCTTTTTGGAAATGACAACTTACTGAATATCATTGGATTAGTTCTGCTTCAGTCTATTTTCCTATCCTGGCCTATGTGTCAGGTGTATTTCAGGTCACTAAGGAAGGATTCTGGATATAGCCATAAACACTGGAGGGGAGGCTTTTCATTGCTTGGCCCATCTTACCTTCTTTTTCCCTCAACCCCACCCTGCTGGAAAGCACTACACCCGCACAGCTGGAAAAGATGACTACTGGGGGCCAAGATGCCACTATTGCTGGGCAGGCCAAGGAATTGTTTTAAAAATAGAATATTGAACCAATTAGTAGCCCAGTAAAAAGTCCAGATGCCATTAGATGGGAGGCCCACTGCCTTGAGAAAAACCAAGGGGGACTTTGGGGCCCTCCTCAACATTTACTTCCCTTATGCCTCCTTAATCTCTAGTTCAGGACAACTAGTCCAGCATTGCCTTCAGATACCATTGAGTCATTCCTGCATGAGGGCATCATCACAAATTTTACAGGCTGACCTAAGAGGATCAAACACAGTGTCTCTATTAGCCTCTGACTAAGAAATATCTTTCAGGGGCGCCTGGGTGGCTCAGTGGGTTAAAGCCTCTGCCTTTAGCTCAGGTCATGATCTCAGGGTCCTGGGATCGAGGCCCGCATGGGGCTACCTGCTCAGCAGGGAGCCTGCTTCCTCCTCTCTCTCTGCCTGCCTCTCTGCCTACTTGTGATCTCTCTCTCTGTCAAATAAATAAATAAAATCTTTTTTAAAAATCTGCACCAACTAGAGGCACAAAATGTGCTAAATGTTCATTTTTTATATCCCCTGTGAGTTAAACCAGAGTGGATCTCACCTCTCTCCTGGGAAGTGACCCAGAACCAGCTTAGGGCAAGGAAGGGAATTACTTGTGGATTCTCTATATGTGTCTTTAAGTGTAGAACTTTCTTAGCATGTCCCTGGAAAGAAAACTGATGGGAAGTAATTGGTGACAGGGAAAGAGACTTGCAGGGCTCTCCATCTGGTGATGAAGCAGACTGCAGCTTTATTTAGTTCAGATGCTGCTGCTCTTCGTCCTTTTGTAAGATTTCAGCTGTCTTGTTAGATTGCTCCTCGGCACCAAATATTCCCTCCAAATCATTTCATT
Organism: Ailurus styani; assembly: GCA_002007465.1. NCBI lineage: Eukaryota > Metazoa > Chordata > Mammalia > Carnivora > Ailuridae > Ailurus > Ailurus styani. The sequence goes on from LNAC01000422.1 coordinate 1,447,026, forward strand.
TCTAATAACAAAAATAACCCAGTATTTCTGAATCATTTACATATAAAAACTTTTTAAATTGTGTATCTCAGTTGAGAGATATTTCTGGGGGGGAAAGCTGTATTTTTTTATCCCTATGTTATCCCCACAACAACTGTGATGGTGAAATTCATCTGGTATATTAACATTTATGTACCAGAAAGAAAAGAAGCTAAACGTATGGCTTATCTTTCTGTCAGTTCTGACCCTCTCCAAATGTTTTGCACGATAGATAGTAAGATGGAAAAAACCTACCCAAACTCAATTGCTCAGACTATTCTGTTAGCTGCGTTGCCTTCTTAACACAAAATACTTCTTTTAAAAATGAGAACCAGACTATGTATCCATGGAGGGGAATTAAGTTATCTATTATTTGAACCACAGCAGCGACTTCAGGAATCAAGATGATTTTATTTTCCACTTCAGGTTGTTTTCCTAATAGAATGGGTAGATTTATACTGACTAGTTTGTTTCTCGAAAAAAAGAAAAAAGTTGTAGTTGGGTGTTATATGCAACTGATGAATCATTGAACACTACATCTGAAACTAATGATGTTGGCTAATTGAATTTGAATTTTCAAAACGGTATTTCCTAATTTGCACACTGTAAAATTTACTCCTTGTAGTGTACAATTAATTCTATGGGTTCTGACAAATACATAGAGGTGTGTGTCAACCACAATCAAGATACACAAAGTTCCATTGCCCTCCCCCCAAATTTTCTCATGCTGCTCTTTTGTAATCAACATGTTCCCCCTGACATCCCCACTCTTCTCTTTTCTATCCCAACAGTTTTGCCTTTTCTAGAATGTCATATAAATGAAATCTTGCAGTATATAGTCTTTTGGGTTTGGCTCCTTCATTTAACAAAATCCAAGTGAAATTCATTCAAGTTGTTACATGTATCAATAGTTCATTCTTCTTTGTTGTTGAGTAGAATTGCATTATATGGACATACCACAATGTGTTTATCCATTCACCCACTAGAGGACAATTGGGTGGTTTCCAGTTTTTGGAGATTACATATAAAACTTCTATAAACATTTGTGTATGTATTTTTATATAGACTTAATTTTCTATATCTTTTGGCTAAATACCTAGGAATGAGATAGCTAGATCCTGCAGTAAGGGTAGGTTATATTTTTTTAAAAAACATTTAAGGTTTTCAATGGAGTTGTGAATTTTACATTCCCGTATCTAATCCAAGAGAGTTCCAGCTGCTCCACATCCTCACCAGCACTTAGTACTATCATTTCTTTAAATTTTAGCCATTCTGATAGGTGTGAGGTTTATCATTGTGTTTAAAAAAGATTGATTGATTGATTAATTGAAGAGAGAAGGTGCACACGCATGGGAAGGGCACAGGGAGAGGGAGAAAAGAAGACTCCCCACTGATCTCAGAGCCTGACAGGGGGTGCTCAATCCCACCACCCTGAGATCATGACCCAAGCCAAAACCAAGAGGTTGACACTCAACTGACTGAGCCACCCAGGCGCTCCTATCATTGTGCTTCTAAACTGCATTTCCTCAATGACTCCTTCAGTTCTAGTCATCATATCCATACTTTAGGCAAGAAGAATGGAAAGATAACAGGCAAAATCATATGCTAGCAGAAGTGACTCCCTTTTTAAAAAATATTTATTTATTATTTAATTGTTGAGGGGCAAGTGTTGGAGGGAGAGAGAGTCTTAAGCACATTCCATACTGAGAGTGGGGCCCATCTTGGGGTTTGATCTCATCACCCTGAAATCACAACCTGAGCCAAAACCAAGAGTCGGACACATAACCAACTGTGCCACCCAGCCTCCCTGAGGTGGCACCCTTTTTTAAGTGGCATTGCTGGGAGCCCCACCCAACAATTTTTGATTGCCTGTCATTGGCCAGAACTAGTTACAAGACCTCCCCTATGTGCAAGGAAGGTTATGAAATGTAGTTTTGTGTTTAATTTTTTTTTGTTTTAAATATGATTACATTACCATGGTGAAACTAGGAATTTTTTTTTAAAAGATTGTTTATTTATTTGAGAGAGAGATAGCATGAGTAGGGTGAGGGGCAGAGGAAGAAATAGACTCCCTGCTGAGCTGGGAGCCCTATGTGGGGCTCCATCCTGGGACTCCAGGATCATGATCTGAGCCAAAGACAGCCACTCAACGGGCTGTGCAGCCAAAGCACCCAAAATTGGGAATTTCTAGGTAAGAAGGAAAGAATGGACCTTGAGTTATCATGGAGATTTCCCTTCTTCCACCTTTGTATGGTCTGTTCTTCACCTGAGGCCTGAGTGATCCTCATCAAAATTCATAAGATCACTTCACTCCTGTACTCCAAATAATTCAGTTTCCCATCTCTCTTGGAGTACAATCAAAGGTCCTTTCAATTGTTCATAAACTCTTTCCTGATCTGCAACTGCCCCACATTTTAGAACTTCTCTGCTACCAATTTTCCCCCTTGATCACTGTGCTGCAGACATAGTGCTATTCTTCCTCTTCAATGAACAAACCATGCATGCTCTCACTTCTGGATCTTTGCACTTACTATTCCTTCTGCCTGGATAGTTCTTCCCTCATATAATCTCACTGCCTTACTTCCAATTCTCACAAGTTGGTACATAAATGTTCTTGTGTCAGAGAGGCATTTCCTCTTACAAAATCATCTTATATAAAACAGAACTACGAACCCCTCTCATATGCTCTTTTATTATTCTTAGTACCTAATGTTATCTGACATATCATATGTTTTGCTTATTTGTTAATGAGATCTTTCTTCATGTCTGCAATACAAGGGATCCAGAAACCTGTCTTGTTCACTCCTATGTCTAAAGTAGGGCATGGCACTCAACAAATATTTGCCAGTGGAATGAATGAAGAGAGGAAGATGGAAGAATGACAATGAATGAATGAAATTGTAGGAAACTCACAGAAGGAAGAGTGCTGTGGTATTTCCTCTCTCCTTACTATAGGTCTTTTTGTCTCCATTTCCAGCTGGGTAAGGAGGACCTCAGGAGAGCTTGGGGGTTTTGTAAAAGAAGAGCCTGACCTCACACCCCTGTCTGCATGTTTACTGAAATAAAATATTCTGAAGAGAGGAGCTACATGTAGTTTTCTGATATTGCAGAGAATGGAAATAGAGGAAGGGATTAGGAATTTGGAAGGAAAGGGATACGTAAGTCTTCCTGTCTGCCAAGTGGACACAACAAAAGCAGCCAGGCTGTGCCATACTGAAAGAGCCCCACCCAAGGGCTTCCCAGCGTGTATTAGTTTGCTAGGCCATCATAACAAAGTATCACAGACTGGGTGGGTTAATCAGTAGAAATTTATTTTCTCACAATTCCGGAGGCTTAAAGTACAATGATGAGGTGTTGATGGGGTTGATTTCTTCTGAGGCCTGTCTCCTTACCTTGTAGATAACCATCTTCACCCTATGTCTTCACATCATTTCTCCTCTGTGCATGTTTATGTCCTAATTTCCTCTTCTTATAAGGACACCAGTCATACTGGATTGAGCCCACCTTAATGACCTCATTTTAACCTAATTAGCTCTTAGAAGATCCAATTTCCAAATACAGTCACATTCTGAGATTCTCAGAGTTAGGACTTCAACACATGAATTTTAGGAAGACACAGTTCATCCCATAACACAGGACAAGGGATTTCCAGCAGAAAGAACTTGTGTAGACTTGCATGTCTTTCCAGAGCACAAGATCTGGGAGCATACTGAAGCCTGCAGGAAAGAACATCACCACGGCCAGGGAATGGTACGGTGCATCAGTTCCCTCAGGGAAATCTTGAAGAACCCACAAGAAGAGCCTCGTGAGGAAAGAATTTGCAGCTGGGCACCTAACATTTGACAGCCAAGAAACTACAAGAACAAAAAGCAAGAGTTGCTAAAGAAAAAGACATTCATTCTTTTTTCTTCTGTTTTTCTCTCCCTTCAGACATTGAGTCTGGAGAGTGAAGAAGAAGGTGGAGGGAGGAGAGTAAAAGAACAAACCGCTAGCCTCTTTCCCACTGCAGGGTCCAGAGCTTTGTGTTACACCCAAGCTGGGGAAAGGAAAAAATGCTGAATTGGGTGAGAGATGAAAGTTTGATTTCTGAATTTGGCCTGCTGTGGACCAGGGATGCTGGGGAGAAAGGCAGGTCAGAAATGTGAAGACAGTGGGGTTTTACCAGCAGGAGACATGAGGCTGCCTTGGAGGAGTGTCAAATCAGACTGTCTTGAAGAAACCATGGCTTTCTGGGAGGGGAAGAATTGCCTGTACCATCTGTCCTCAAAGATGAAGTCCCTAGCAGTACTTGGGAAGAAGTACTTTCATAGCGATTTTGCCAAGAAAGTTAATTACCCAGGGGCACAGTCTCAAGACCTTTGTACCCTGGTGGTCTTAAGTCCAGAGTGTTCCCATTCTCTATGGTTCACTCTCTGATTTCACACAGTCACTTCACATGTACATGCCAGGACCCAAAGTACAAGGTCAGAACGGATTCCAGCAGCAAACATCACAAAAACCTGGAACCCCAGAGAACTCTCCCCATGGACAAACACCCTATGGATGGGGCAGGTTTTTGTTTCTAATTTCAAAGTACAAAAGGTCTCATACACTCTTTTCCCAAGACAATCAGGTTTCTGTGTCCTGTAGGTACCTGCAAAAGGAGGCCATGTTCTGCAACTCCAAAATGATATTCTGTCTCCACCTACACATCACATAGCTGGCAAGTTCTCTGTATTAGTTTGCTAGATCTGCCGTAAGAGACTGGATGGCTTAAACTATATATATTCATTGCCTCATAGTTCGGGAGATATCATCAGGATTGGTTCCTTATGAGCACTGTGAGAACCTATTTTGTGATTCTCTTCTAGATTCTACTAGTTTTCTGGCAATCTTTGGTATTTCTTGGCTTATAGAAACATCACCCTCATCTCTGCCTTCATTTTCACATGGCCTTCTCTCTGTGTGCATGTCTTTGTGTCCAAATCTTCCCTTTTTATAAGGACACCTGCCATGCTGAATTTAGGGCTCACCCTAATGAACTTGTCTTAACTACATTGTAAAGACACTATTTCCAAATAAGGTCACATTCTGGGCTCACAGAGGGTTAGGATTTCAACATATGAATTTGGGGAGAGGGGGGCAGACACAGTTCAACCCATAACAGAGTTCAGCAAAGAAGAAAATTTCATCTCTAGCAGGGCATCCCATTGGCAGGGTATCATCCCACTCCAACTATGATCATGACTTTTTAAAAAAAATATGTATATATAAAAGCCTGGCAAGAAACTTCACTTGGTGAAGGAACCACAACCTCAGCAACTAAATAATCAACTCATTATAGAGTAAGATTGACATCGGTACCAAGATGTTCTTCTTTTCCCAGTCTACTAATAATACCAAGTAATAGTAAAAAGCAATTACTTAATTTTAAAAAAATCAATGATTTCAACCTTTGCAAATCAAATATAATTTCCATTAGGTGAAAGAAAAATGCATGTCTTGTAGTCATGCTCTTTGAGTGGGATATTAAGGCTCATATTGAGATGTGAGGCTTCATATTTTATCTGTTAACTTAGCTGCTTGTTGACTCATCTGTACCCAAGAGTTTACACACTAAGATTAGATGTGAGTAGAGCTTTGCTTTGACGTCAAAAGTATGTTAGAGCTTTTATTTGCTTTGTTTGGAAATATTTTTCTTGGACTGCCTTATTTGATTTTCTATTATCCAGGGAATTTAGAGAAGGCAGAAGCACATCAAGTTTCTTTAGTGCCCTCTACCATCAAGTCACATTAGAATGGTCTTAGAAGAATGGTCCTTGCATGGATGTGGTACTTGTATTCAGGAACTCAGTCTTTTACAACAAGTATTATTTTCTGTTTTATAGTTTCAAATGTGGTTGGAAGCAAGTTCAAGCACCATGAATAGATCTGGAGGAAAATCAAAGAATAAAGTATTATGATTGAATCCCTAGCCCAGAAGCTATACTTCTTAGAAATATGGACTTCTTTTATAATACAGTAATTAACAGGTGCAATGTAACTGAACCTCTGGCATCCAAGTGAAATATAGCTTGGCAAAGCAAGGGTATTATTTATTTAACAAATGTTACTAAGTCCTACTATGTGCCTCAGATTATTCTATGCCTGAAGGATGAAGTGATGAGCAAAATTCTCATAAACTTACATCTTGTTGAGAGAAATAGATAATAAGATAAATATAGTAATGTATATTAATTATATTAATTATATGAGATATTAATAGTATAATAATCATATCATAAACATATTAATCATATGAGATTAGGGTGGGCCATAAACCCATATGAATGATGTCCTTCTAGGAAGAGGAAAGTTTGGAAATGGAGTAACACAAGAAGAACACCATGTGATGACAGAGGCAGAGATTGGAGTGAGGCAGCTTCAAACCAGAGAACACCAAGGATTGCCAGCAACCACCAGAAGATAGGAGAGAGGCATGCACTGGTTCTCCCTCAGACCCTCCAGAGGGAACCAACCCTACTGACACCTTGACTTTGGACTTCTAGCCTCCAGAACTATGGGAGAATAAATATCTGGTTTTTTGAGCTGATTTGTGGTTCTTTGTTACAGCAGCCCAAGGAAACTAGCATGATTTGTGAGTGATGGTAAAGACTTAGTAGCAAAATAATAATTTTGTCCTGCTTCACTAAGCAGGACAAAAAGTCCTGGGAGAGGCTGCAATGTTATATTGGCCAGGGAAATCCTCAATGATAAGGTAATATTGAGTAAAGTCCAAACAAGATGAAGATAAATAATGGTACCTAGAGAAAGCGTTCCAGATAGGAGGAAGAGCATGTGTAAAGGCCCTGTTCAAAGAATGGCAAGGAGGCCAGTCTGGCCAGAGTGAAACAACAGACAAGGACTGGAAGAGGAGAAAATGAACTCAGAGAGGTGACTGGCAGCCAGATCATAGAAATGTTGTGAACTGTTGTAAAGTCTCTATGGCATTTACTCTGAGTCAGACAGAAAGGAAACTCTTGGAGTTTGAAACAGGGAAGTGGAGCAGAGGAATGACAAGATCTGACCTATATTTTAATAGGATCTTTGAATTATTGAGATCATTCTGGAAAAAAACAGGACAAAGGCAGGTAGACTAGTTAGAAAATGAGTTCAATAATCCAGGTAGGAAATGACAATGGCTTGGACCATGGTAGTGGTGGAGGTGGTAAAACTGATTGCACCGGGTAAGTTCCTGGAAATAATTTGTAGGTGTGGCTGATGATACTTACTGTGGATAAGATGTGAGACACAAGTAGAAAAGAAGAATCAAAGACTGGCCCAAAGTGCTTTGCCAGAGGAGTTAGAAGAGGGGACTTGTCATTGATTGAGAGGGGAAGGCAGTGGGAGGATGAGGCATGGTGGGGAAGATCAGGAATCTATTTGGGGCATATTAATCTTGAGATATCATTTAGATAACATGTGTGAACACTGACCAGGCAGTTGGCTAATATAAGATGGAGTTAGGGAGAAGTCTGGGCAGGAGATACAAAGTTAGAACTTGTTTGGAACAGAGATGACATCACATACATACCTATGCATCCCTTATGCCTCTCCACAACACTTCTTGTTTCCCTGCATAATTTGACAATGTAGGGAGGGTGACCCTGCCTATGACTTGTGACAGTTCTAGACTGCTCTATGGGAAGAACTATAGAAAATGACTTACCACATTCTGTTCAATGTTCTAGATAGTAGCCATCTGTTGAAGGGCATCTCAGCTCCTTCCACAGTTTGGCTATTGTGAAAGTTGCTGCTATGAACATTGGGGTGCAAGTGCCCCTTCTTTTCACTACACCTGTATCTTTGGGGTAAATACCCAGTAGTACAATTGCTGGGTCATAGGGTAGCTCTATTTTTAACATCTTGAGGAACCTCCATACTGTTTTCCAGAGTGGCTGCACCAGCTTTTATCCCCACCAACAATGTAGGGGGGTTCCCCTTTCTCCACATCCTCGCCAACACCTGTCCTTTCCTGACTGGTTAATTTTAGCCATTCTAACTGGTGTAAGGTAGTGTCTCATGGGGGTTTTGATTTGTATTTCCCTGATGTTGAGTGATGTTGAACATTTTTTCATGTGTCTGCTGCCCATTTGTATGTCTTCTTTGAAGAAGCATCTGTTCATGTCTTCTGCCCATTTGTTGACTGGATTATTTGTTTTTTGGATGTTGAGTCTGAGAAGTTCTTTATAGATCTTGGATACCAGCTCTTTATCTATAATGTCATTTGCAAATATCTTCTCCCATTCCATGGGTTGCCTCTTAGTGTTGCTGACTGTTTCCTTTGCTTTGCAGAAGCTTTTTACCTTGATGAAGTCCCAAAAGCTCATTTTTGCTTTTGTTTCCCTTGCCTTTATAGATGTGTCTTGAAAGAAGTTGCTTGTGGTCAAGGTTGAAGAGGTTACTGCCTATGTTCTCCTCTAGGATTTTGACAGATTCCTGTCGCACAATAAGGTCCTTGGTCCGTATTGAGTTTATTTTTGTGTATGGTGTAAGAGAATGGTCTAGTTTCATTCTCCTGCATGTGGCTGTCCAATTTTTCCAGAACCATTTATTGAAAAGACTGTCTTTTTTCATTGGATATTCTTTCCTGATTTGTTGAATATTAGTTGACCATAGAATTGAGGGTCCATTTCTGGGGTCTCTTTTCTGTTCCATTGATCTATGTGTCTGTTTTTGTGCCAATACCATGTTGTCTTGATGATCACAGCTTCGTAATATAGCCTGAAGTCAGGCATCATGATGCCCCCAGCTTTGGTTTTCTTTTTCAACATTCTCCTGGTGATTCAGGGTCTTTTCTGGTTCCATACAAATTTTACAATTATTTGTTCCAGCTCTGTGAAAATGTCAACAGTATTTTGATAGGGATTGCACTGAAAGTGTAGATTGCTCTGGGCAGCATAGAGATTTTAACAATGTTTATTCTTCCAATCCACGAGCATGGATTATTTTTCCATATCTTTGTGTCTTCATCAATTTCTTTCATAAGTGTTCTGTAGTTTCTAGACTGTATATCATTTACCTCTTTATTAGGTTTATTCCTAGGTATCTTGTGGTTTTGGGTGCTATTGTAAGTGGAATCGATTCCTTAACTTCTCTTTCTTCAGTTACATTGTTAGTGTATAGAAAGAAATGCAACTGATTTCTGTGCATTGATTTTGTATCCTGCCATGTTGCTGAATTTCTGTATTAGTTCTAGTAATTTGGGGGTATAATCTTTTGGGCTTTCCCCATAAAGTATCTTGTTATTTGTGAAGAGAGAGAGTTTGACTTCTCCTTTGCCAATTTGAATGTCTTTTATTTCTTTTTGTTGTCGGATTGCTGAGGCTGGGACTTCTAGTACCATGTTGAATAGTTACCTTGGTCCCAAAACCAGACAAAGACCCCATCAAAAAGGAGAATTAAAGACCAATATCCCTGATGAACATGGATGCCAAAATATTCAACAAGATCCTAGACAATAGGATCTGACAGTACATTAAAAGGATTATTCACCATGACCAGGTGGGATTTATTCCTGGGAGGCAAGGGTGGTTCAACATTTGCAAATCAAACAGTGTAATACAGCACATTAATAACAGAAAAGACAAGAACCATATGATCCTCTGGTGCAGAAAAAGCATTTAACAAAATAAAGCATCCTGTCCTGATTAAAACTCTTCAAGGTATAGGATAGAGAGAACATAACTCAATATCAAAAAAAAAATCTATGAAAATCCCACAACAACATCTTTCTCAATGAGGAAAAACTGAGAGTTTTTCCCTTAAGGTCCAGAACACAACAGGGATGCCCACCCACCATTATTGTAAGACGATATCATTTATAATAGCAACATGAACATGAGGAATTCCAGCAAAAAGATGCAGAAGATCTTTACACTAAAAATTACAATTTAAATAAATGGAAAGATACAGTATGTTCATAGATTGAAAGATTCAATACTATTAAGTTGCCTATTTTACCCAAATTGGTCTCTTTAATACCATCCCCAAATCCCGGAAGGTGCTTTTGAAGAAGAAATTGACCAGCTCATTCTAAAATGTATAAGAAAATGCAAAGAATCTGAAATAGCTTTTTCTTTGAGCAAGAATAAAGTTGAAGATGTATACTGCCAGATTTCAAAACTTGCCATAAAGTAATATTAATCAATACAGTGTGCTATTGCTACAAAATAAACAAAAGGACCTATGAAACAAAATAGAGATTTCAGGAATAGATCCACACCTATATAATCAATTGGTTTTCCCCCAAAAGGTCAAGGAAATTCAATGGGAGGAAGAAAGTCTCTCATATGAATGGTAGTAAAATAACTGGAATCCACATATACACAATAAGTAAATAACCCTCAACTGCTATTTCACTTCATACAGAAAAATTAATTTAAAGTGGATCATAGATCTAAACTTGAATACAAGAGCTATAAGGCTGCATGTTAGATAAAGTTTTCTTAGATTACAAAAACACTAACCATAGAAGAAAAACATGATAGATTAGACCCATTAAAATTAAAATATTCTCCTCATTGAAGACTACCACTTAAAAAATCAATAGACGAACTACAGGCTAAGAAAAAAAATAATTGCTAAACATCCACTTTGAAAAATCTGGTATCCAGGACACATAAAGAACTCCTAAAAATCCATAGTTAAAAAAAAATAAAGCTTATTCTTTTAAATGGACAAAGTATTTGAATAAATTTCTCACCAAAAAAAAGATACCTATATCTTAGATATCTTACACATCTATACAAGTAACCAAAAGATATTTTTAAAAGCTAATTATTGTTCAAAAGGGAAACTCCATTTCATAGTCACTAGAATAGTTTGCATCAAAAACTGACAATACCAAATGTTGGTGATGATGTGGAGCCACTGGAACTCTCACACACTGCTGGTAAAAATGTAAAATGATACCCCACTTTGGGGAATAGTTAGGCAATCTCTTATAAACATATATTTGTCCCTTGGCCAATAATTACACTTCTAGGCATTTATCAAGGAGAACTGAAAGCATTTATCCACAAAAAGATATGTACAACAACGTTCTTAGCAAACTTATTCATTACAGCAAAACTCTGGAAACAATCCAAACATCCATCAATAGGTAGCCATCTGTTGGAGGGCAAGTGTGATGACTAAAATGGAACACAAAGGAAATGAAAAGGTTCTATATGATTTTTGTGGGTGGAGGTTCCCTGGATGTACAGTTATCAAACTTATCAAACTAAACTCTTAAAATCTGTGCATTTTATTGTATGTGAATTATACCTCAACTTCAAATTTTGGAAAATTTCATAAAAAATTTGTTTTAAGTTAGGTGCCTGTGTGTTTTCTTCCATTGTAAATGAAACATTGGAATAGAATGACCAAGATTTTACTTTTTTAAAAAAGAAAGGAAATGTTAAATCTGCTTAAGCACTTGGATACTGAGTAACAAATTCATACCTCCATGTCATTTAACAGTAATTGCTAAACGCTTTTAAAGAACAGAAAACAAAATTGTACATGAGAAGCAAATATTTTTAAAGGATAATAAGCTGGAAGTTCTGATTGATCCCCTCTCCTGACCTTTAAGTCAGGCAGCCTCTACACCTTCATTAAGAAATTATGTGATCTCCAGAAGAGTTCAAGAGTCTCTAACAAATAGTGAATGCAGGTCAATGTCTGGATTTAAATGCTGTAAAAGAAAACTTGGTGCAATCTCCTAATTAACTAGTTGCATTGTCAAATGGTTTTTTTTTTATTTTGCTATATTCTGTTGAGAGGTGTTTGTAGGGGTGCATTACATTAAATTTAGAGAAATTTTTAACCAAGACTATAACTTCAGCTTTAGTTAGCTGATGTTAAGTCTATCTTATTGAAAAGATCAGCCCACAGGCTCAGTTGTTTCCTAAGGCCATCCTTTATTCCTAATAATAAACCATGCTGTAGATGGAACAGGTTCCTTGAGGGCCACAAGAGGGCATGCATCCAATTAATTGAATAATCTTACCAGATTATTTAAAGTTATGCTAATAAGAAGAGAGCAAATGGCAAATTCCAGTTTTGCAGCATTTAGAAATGAAGCTCCTTTTGTTGGAAGCCAATTCTTACCTACCCTTATCCAGTAGCACTTGTCATACTAGACATTTTGGGGAAATGTGACAAGTGACACTTTGAAAAAATGTTACAAATTTTAAAACGTGTTCTAGAAAATATGCTTTTCTATTTCATTGAAATTTGTCAAGAAATGAAAGCAAAAGCACAATGTTCTCTTTTCTTCTCTGCATTATTCTTATCTACTACCTTGGGCAAAGGAGAAGAGTCTAGCAGTTATCAATAGTGGGATTGTTAAAACCAAAGCCTCCTTGTTTCCACATCCATGGCATCTAACCAAGGACCTGCTCTACACTATTTATTTTGTTTTGTTTCTTTTAGCAGAAAAACTGTTTCAAAGGACTGTATAAGACACTAATAGGTCTGTAAATTGGGACAAACCAGTTTTTCTTTTGTGAAAACTGAAGAGACAACACATCAAATCCACTCTGATATACTTCTACAGAGAACCTATCTAAAGTAAAGTTCGAAAGACACAGTGATACTTATTGCCTCCTGCTTTCCTGTTCTTGCAGTGAGGAAAGAAGAATATAACTTGTTTTGGTAACATTCCTAGTTTTAAACATTCGCACATGTCAAAGAAATCAACTATAAAGTAATAGTAACAAAACAAAAAATTTGCACAGCAAAACTCACCATAAACAAAGTAAAAATACAAATGACAATGTGAGGGAAAACATATCTAAAACTCATAGAAACAAAGAGATAATATTCTTTATAATGACCTCAGAAAAATCAACAACACCAACAAACCAGTAGAAGAATGGAAAAAGGAGAGGAACATATAAGATACTAAAACTATAAACAGCCCTTAAATACATGAAAAGATAATGTCTGATCTCAGTAAAAGAGAAATAAACATTTAAGCCAAAATTACGTGCAATTTTTTTATCTCCCAGATTGTCAAATATCTAAAAGTGTGATAGGCCTCAGTGTCGGTGAAATTCTAGGAAAACAAGTCATCTTCACGCATTGCTGATGGGAATACAGAGACAATGCAAGACAGTACAGATAATCTGGACATCAGTTTGGAAACGTCCACCAAATGCTCAAAAGTACAAGGATAGTCACAATCATACTGTTTGCAATAGCAAAGGATAGCATCACTCGGACACCATGTACATAAATTATGCAATATACATGGAGAAGAATGTGATATTGAAAAGAATCAGGAAGTTCCGAATCTAATGATCTTGGGGCCAGAGGTAGAAATCTCCACCTTTAAAGAAAAGACTCTAAACCCTACATCTCCTACAGAGGATCAGATCTTAGAGTAAGGGAAAAGATAAATTTAAAAATGTTCCTCTTCAGATAATTTTGACATTTACAGAGCAAGAAGTGATTGGGCTCATTAACAAATGGGGTCCATAACGACAAGCAAAGGCTTTGTCTTAGCCTGCAAAAAAACCAAAACAAAATAAAACAGAGCCTTAAGAAGCTCTATTTGCTACTACTTTTCAGGGAGCCCTAAGAGGCAGGAGTGAGAGATAAGGGGAGGGGGACTGGGAAGGAGGTAATGAGAGGAGGCTTTACCAAGGTGGCTACCGCCAAACATGACTGATTGCTGCCTCTTTCCAAACCAATCTCAGAGAAGTTGTTTGGGAAGAAAAAAAAAATGCAGCTAATCTGAAATACTTAATCAAAACTGGAATTACCCAGGTAAATATTCTGCCACCAGACAGAAACGAGACTCAAGAGAGAGATAAAGATGAGTTATATTAAGATGAAGTCACATTTCTAGCACCCCTGAGGACGTCGCTTGAAAATATTAGTTGCATCCCTTGCCTATTGGTTGATTCAGTGACAGCAAAATGGAGGTTCAAAGCACATTCAAATTGGTCTAAAAAATCTGTCTCCAGAGTGGAATTTTCAAATAAACAATAACTACTAATTAATCAATAGGGCTGGCCTCTTGATACAAGAAAAAAATATTTACTTATATCAAGTATATTAGTTTGCTAAAGTTGCCATAACAAAATACTACAAACTGGGTGACTTAAACAACAGAAATTTATTTTCTCACAGTTGTGGAGGGCAGAAGTTCAAGATCTAGGTGTCAGGAGGGTTGATTTCTCCTGACGCCTCTCTTCTTGTCTTCTAGATGCCTGTCTTCTCCCTGTGTTTTCACATGATCTTCCCTTAGTATGCATCTGTGTCCAAATTTCCCCTTTTTATAAGGGCACTAGTCATATTGGATTAGGAGCACAATAATGACCTCATTTTCATTTAATTGCCTCGGTTAAGACTGTTTCCAAATATAGTCACATTCTGATATACTGGATGTTAGGACGTCAATGTGAATTTTTTTGTGGGGGAGAAACATTTGAACCCATAAGAAGTTACGTTATGTTTTGTTTTCCTTTCTTTCACCTTCTTCTTTTTCTTCTCCTCCTCCCCCCCTCCTTGTTCTTCTTCTTTTTTATGTGTGTTAGGTGCTATAAGGCATTCAGAGAGAGAGAAGGATCTTCAAGCGCATCACTCAGGACATGTGTGGGGAGTGGATGGGGAAGGTAAGGCACAAGTTATTATAAACATATCAGACATCCTGAAAGAAACAGAAGGAGACTTTAACCAATGGCAAGGCATCTCCTGTTCTCGGATAGGGGACTTGGCGTTAAACGTGACAGTTTGCCCTAAATTAAGTTATAAATTTAATGCAATCCCAATAAAATTATCAAGAAGTTATTTAATAGAGTTATACAAGCTAACTAAAATTTACATGGAAAAACAAATATGCAAAAATAGCCAGAAAAACACTGAAAAAGAAAAACTGCAGAGAGGAACTAGCCCTACCAAACACTGAAATACACTATGAAAGCTCTGTAATTAAAAGTGTGGCATTGGCACATGAGTAGACAAATAGATCAGTAGAATAGGATTTTTAAAAAGTCCAGAAATAGATGCAAGTATAAATGGGCATTCATTATATGACAAAGGTGGCATCTTAAATCATTGGGATAAAAATGGACTTTTTAATCAGTGATTCTGGGATAATTCAGTCAGTGGTGCTGGAACAGCTCAGTTAGTGGTGCTGGTACAACTCAATGGTGATGACAAGTCATTTGGAAAAGATACCATTAGATTTATATCTCACACCATACATAAAAATATTACACTCTAGGAGATTCCTGGGTGGCTCAGTTGGCATTTGCCTTTGGCTCAGGTCATGATCCCAGGGTCCTGGGATCGAGTCCTGCATCAGGCTCCCTGCTCAGCTTCTCCCTCTGCCTGCCACTCCCCCTGCCTGGGCTTTCTTTCTTTCTCTCTCTGGCAAATAAATAAATAAAATCTTTTTTAAGAAATATTACACCCTCGTTAGTAAATCTGTTTCTTACAGGGGTATGGGATAACAATTCTATAATCCTTTATATGTATTCTAGGATGAAACAAATAAGTAAAGATATTATATATAATGAGATCCAGCTTTCTCATTGTGGGAGAAAAAAATTACAAATAAGGAAAAGGGGAAGACTAGAAAGACACAGTGTTGGACTGGAATCGGTGATATCAGTATGAACTCATAGTTTAAAAACAAACATATATATATGTATATATAAGGTTAAGGAATATAGAAATAAATATAAATGTATGGATGTACATGTGAATTAGCATATATACTACCTACTGAGAGGACCGGTGATGCCATAGTAACAATGAGCACACCCAGTACCCAGATCTGTATCTTCTAAGTACCATTTTCCAAAAAGGAAACCAAGATCCTTGAAGAACTGGTAATAGCAAGACTGGAGCAGAGAAAGAGAAGCTTGGGACATCTTGTGATGCTAGAAAATAAGGAAGTGTGCAAAACAGAAGGAGACCTATCAAAGGGATACAGAGCCAACTGGAAGAGGCTCTCAATGGCCAAGGCTAGAACCACTTGGGCAAAATAATAATAATAGTAATAAGCCATAGAACAAAATAAATATCCATGAATCCTTGTAGATATATATACTCAAATAAACGAGCAAATATGGGATATGGAACATCTCCTCTTTACAGAAGAATTCCAATTAATACATGTAAAGGTAAAAAAAGAAATGTAAAAGTGAAAGAGAACTTAGAAAATCACCATTAGGCCAGCACCACAGTAATCTCTATTGCAGACAAGATCCACTGAGGAGCGCCTGAGTGGCGCTCAGTTAAAGTTAACAGTCAGTTAAAGGTCCAACTCTTGGACCTCAGTTTGGGCTGAGACCCTGATCTGATCAGTGTTGTGGGATCAAGCCCCCTTGTCAGGTTCTGCGCTCAGCACAGAGTCTGCTTAAGATTCTCTCTCTAACTCTATCTCAAATAAATAAATAAATCTTTTTTAAAAAATTAAAAAGATTCGAAGGATGCTCAATATCAGTGTGCAAAAGTTTAAGGAAAAAGTGAATATTACTATAAAGTATCTCCCCCACTATAATTGCCAATTTCAAATGTAAAAATAATGACTTTATAGTGAAAACCTAGCAGACATTACCTTAACCAAATGATGGATGTTAACATCACCAGCAGTGGGACACATCTGCCCACTAACATACTGGTGTTGACAAGTCAGGATGCAGTGGGTCATTTGTGGTATTTCAGTCAGAAATACGTAACCTCAGTCTAGTCATTAGGGAATATCAGACAAACCCAAATGGAAAGACACTTTGCAAAATTTACTGATACTCATCCAAAGTGTCAAGGTCATGAAAAACTTGGAAAAACATGGAGCTATCATAAAGCAGAGAACACTAAAGAGACTAAAAAGTAACAAAGGTCAGGAGAGGTCCTGATAAGATCCCAGGACAGGAAAAGGACCTTGTGAGGAGGAGACACCTGGTGAAATTTGAACTACAACTTTATGGTTGAGTGAATAGAACTGTACCCATGTTCATTTTTCAATTTTGGTCATTGGTTTTGATGACTGTACTATGGTTACAAAAGTTATTGACATTAGGAGAAGCTTGATAAAAGGTACAATGCAAATTACTGATGCTTTTGCGACTTTTCTGTACACCTAAAATCTGTAAGTTTTCAAACAAAGATGTTGGGGAGGAAGATGCATCTCTTACCATCCTGCTGTAGGAGACACTGGATTCAAAAGAAAAGACCTTCTATAGATAAAGAGGTTCCAAAAGAACAAAATGAAAGCAACTACAAAAGCAAAATAGAACTATATGGAAGACATAGTTTGACCCATATTATTCGCTCAGAAAAACTCCCACCCCTAACCAGTGGCCCACTTGCATCCAAAACCCATGTCAGAGGACCTCCACTGAGAGAGTAGAGAAGGAACGGCCTCTGGAAATCAGAGCCCATGCTATTAATGTCCACTCCCAAGAACAAGGTGAAGATTAATGAGGAAATGTGTGCAGAAGAGCCCAATGTAGTGACTGACTATGAAGACTAGTTTCTGGAAGGGAGATGAGTTAGTGTTTGTCCCTTTCCCTCATGCGTCCACAGAAGACTCTTGTTCCACTTCCCAGGAAGAAGCAGTGGGAATAACATTTCAAGTCTCTCCTCTTTCCTCCCTTTTCCTTAGGAGGAGGAACATCTTCTCTGAGTGTTGAAATCACAGAGCGACTAATGAGACCAGACCATATAACCAGTGAGGTTCTCAAAATCAAGACAGGCTCCTTCATTTCTCACTCACTATGGGCTGCCTCCCTCAGATTTCTGTGAAGAAAACAAGCTGCCTTCATCCTCCATCCAACAAGCAAAGAAAGACCTGCTTCAGCATGCCTGCCCTCCCTCAGCCTTCTGGCTGCAGGTAAGTGGGTAAGATAGGAGAGCATGGGTCCCAAGATCATTTCCCAATGGGCATTTTCCATTCAGTCCTTACTAAACAGCAGTTTTTAGAAATGAATTAATGAACTGTTGTCTGGTCCTTTGTAACATATATTTGTATCTCTAGTCCTATCTCTATGGATGTGTTTTTTGGACTTTGGAAGATAAGAGAAGCAATAGAATCTAGGCATCAAACTTGACTCTGAACGTTATACCACTTTCTATTCTATCTTTATAGAAGACTTGAATTTAGCATAATTATGATATGGTATATGATCTTTGTCCACAAAGGGTTCCTAAATTCTAACCATGCCTGAATTGTCAACTAAAGCTCTCTATCATGAAAAGAGCAATAAAATTCAAGAGCAGAGACTCTCCTACATTTTTTGAAAGGTCTTGCTAGAATGATTTAAATTCTAATCAACTCTGGCTGCCAGAGTAAGAGAAGGGAATTAGAAAGCATATTAAGAGAATTTTTTGGCATCCCTGCTTTAGTGATTATCATTCCAGGGACAGTTCCTCCATTAGCTTCCTTCCCCCAAAGTCTGCTACTTATATAATATTTTAAATATTTATTGAACAGCTTGTATGTGCCCAGCACTGGGAAAACGCTGTGAGGAAGACAAATATGCAACAATTTCCTCAAGAATTCATAGTGTCACTGAGAAAATGACAGAAACACAAAATACACACACAGATTATCAAGAACCATCAAGAGAACTACAAAATCATGGGACAAAAATATGGCGATAAGTGCTGTAGAAAGTCAAAGCAAGGAAAAAATCAGGAGTGCCAAGAACATTTGAAGAAGGCTTCAGGAGAACATAAAAAATGAGATGGATTCTGAAGGATTTATATTTGTCATGGCCAAGACAAGTACAAGTCAAGAAATGGTATGGTAGGCAGAATTGTGGCCCCCCAAAAATGTCCATGCACCAATCCTGGAACCTGTGAATGTTATCTGGCAAAAGGGACGTGGAAGACGTGATTAACATTACAGACTCTCAGAAGGGGAGATTATCCTAGATTATTCTGGTGCGTCCAATCTAATCACATGAGAATTACAAGTAGAAGAGGAAGGCAGAAGGCTCTGTCAAGGAGATGGGAAGACAGAAGAAGAAGCAGGAGAGATTTGGAACATGAGAAGGACTTGACATACTCTTGCTGGCTCTGAAGATGGAGGAAGGGGCCACAAGCCAAGGAATTCGGGCAGCCTCTGGAAGCTGGGCCCTCAGCTGACAGCCAGCAGAAAAATAAGTAAACAAAATAAAGAATCCTTAATCCTTCGGTTGCAAGGAACTGAATTCTGCCAAAACCCTAAATGATCCTGAAAACAGACCCTCTCACGGACCTCCAGAAAGGAACACAGCCCTACCAACATCCATATTTTAGTCCAGGGATAACCTTTACAAAACTTTCAACCTACAGAATTATGAAATAATAAACTTGTGCTTCTTTAAGCCACTTAATTTGTGGTAATTTGTTATAGCAGAAATAGAAAACTAATGCACATGGGCACAGTTCCCACAGCTTGTGTGGGAAACTTCAGTCAAAACATTAACTTCTTACTTCTTGTGCAGTAGTTGTCCATACAGTCCACTGGGAGCTCATGAAACATGGCTGCAGTCATGCTGCCCCTGTTCAAAATGGCCACCATGGCCATAATCCACTTTTAAAGATTTCCTGACATGTAGGTTTCTATGCTTTGAACAATGTAGCCCTAATACCAAGGGCAGAATTGAATGAACCAAGAAAGAGCCCCTGACCTCAGGCAACCAAAGTAGTTCACCAGAGGCTTATTGGGTGACCAGGAGCATATTTAGTCCGTGGTGCATGGACAGCATACTCAGATCCTCTATTCAGCACCAAAAGGTTGTTGGACAGAATGAAGGAGACACACAGAGAAAAGTGGTAAAAAGAAGCTATTCAGAAGCTAACAGAAAGCATGAATATAAGCCACAAATTAGCAGAAACCCTGATATTAAAAGAAAAAAAAAGAGGGGAACACCTGTGCACCGGGGGAAGGAAGCTAAAACCTTTTGCCGTTGAGGAGGCATAAAAGGAATAAGATTGTACGAACCATGTGGTACTTGAACAAGCTTCCAGGATGCATGAGGCCTTCTGAGAAAGTCTCCCATTATTTAGTCCGTATTCTTTGCCTTCTTATAATAAGCCTTTTCTCCTTAGGTAAACTGACATATCTCTTATTTTGCAACCTGGAAGAGCCAAACTAGCAGGTTCACACGACTCCACTGACTTACTGAGGGTGGTCTGTCCTGTTGAATGAAAACAGGTATATTGTGGGTGGAAGAGGAGAGGAGAGGAGAGGAGAGGAGGGGAGGGGAGGGGAGGG